>PVJS01042337.1:0-17560 GCA_004027185.1 Glis glis | reverse complement strand
AGGACCGCAAACCAGTAGGTAGGAGGTCTTCCCTTCGCCCTAGCTAGGCCTGCCCGCTCGGGACGAGCGCAGCCTTCCCTCAGCGGCTTGGAGCCGCGGTGACAGTGCCGGCGGTCGTTGTTCCCTTGTCAGTGCCCCGTGTTCTTGGGACTCGGGCACCTGCACCCACTCAGAGCACGCAAGGAGGATGGCTCGGATGGGACGCGCGGTCCTTATCGCGATCTTGGGGTTCAGACGGGTGCGGGCTCTCTGAGAGCTTGTCTGAGCCGAGCAGCGCCCGCCCCTCCCATCCTTTCATCTAAGTGACACCTGAAAGGGTGACCAGCTCTTAAATAACTGGAGAGGTGGTTCAGCAAAGCTAGGCTCGCCAAGGAGAGGGGGCAGAAATGGGGTAGTGTTCCAGGCACCCACGCGAAACTGAACTTAGAATAAAGATTCCTAGTGAGATTTTAGGCACCCCTGACTGTTAAACTCAAAAACCTTCATCCACCTCCTGTGGAATTCCTCTGACAAGAGTCAGCATTTTATTCCCCCAAAGATATGCTGGAAGAAGTAGCAAACATTTAACTGCAGTTTAACAGTCTCCTATTACGAGATTCTTTTCAAGAACATCGTGGTTTGGCTTTGGTTTGTATTGATGGTTGGTGGGAGAGAAAGTGCGTGCAAAAACCTGTGCTTGGAGCAGGGCGTGGTGGCGCACGCTTGTAATCCCAGTACTTTGGAGGCTGAGACAAGAGGATCGCAGGTTTGCGGCCAGCCTCAGCTACTTAATGAGGCCCTCTGCAATTTAGTGAGACCATGTTTCAAAATAGAGAATAAAAATAGGGCTGGGAGTGTAGCTCGGAGGTAAAATGCCCCTGGGTTCAATCCCCAGTGCCACAAAAAATAAAAAATAAAACACCTGTGCTTGACTCACGCACTTGTTTTTGTCAGATTGCTTTCTTACTTCCCCAAATCCTCAAGAGGGAGCCCTCTGTTGAAGGCAATAGGTATTACAGTACTAACCATCCCAACTAATTTGGATCACAAACAACCTAATGAATGGGAGCCACTGTAGTCTTAAGTCCAGAAACATAATTCTGCGTACCATATCTAGAAAAGGGTTGCTATTGGCTGAGTTAAAAGTATTTAGCTGTATCTCAAACTCCTCCTACTACACCCCAGCCCGCATTATAAAAGGAAGTGAAAAATGCAGTAAACTGACTTTAGGTAAATACAAGCTGTCTTATATAGGCAAAAGTAGCTCAAGGATGGTAATCGACCCCACCATGTTTAAAACTGATTTCAGAAGCTTACACCATGCACCTTAAGCAAATTAGCTGAGATGGGGCTTTAAATCTTTAGTCACATGCTCTACCTAGCTGAATTATAAACATTGTGTATAGTTGTTACTCTCTTGCTTGATGGCCTTAGTGACTGTTATCCTTAGCTCATAATTAATTGCAGGTAGAATATCTTCAAGGGGTCACCTCTAAAACACTAATCTAAGAACTGAATTGACACTTTGTGTCATTATAACCTGAATCTTATCCTCCTGCCCATTTCACTTGTCCACTAGGTGCAAATAGATAAATAATTCTTATATAAACTACTAAAAGTCATAATGATTAAGTCACAAATTTCAGATTAAGTACTTAATGGCAAGTCATCAGTTCCTACAGACAGGTATTCAGGAGTTTAATAGGATTGACTCATACACATTTTCAAAAGCACTTTCAATAAATACTTGAATGTGTTCTGACAGTTATTATTGTGAAACTGAATAAATATGGTCTGACAAGTGGAGAATCATTTCCCTTTTTTAGATAATGTTCTTTGGGAACAAAAAAGCAAAATATTTAGAAACAAACCCATTTACTTAAAATGTTCAAAAAAGAAAGTAACAGACATGTTGAATGCCTCCCATGTACAATTCAGATGTGAAGCTGACTTTTTATATTATCCCCATCAATCTTTACAAGACCACACAAGAGAGAAGCAGCATGGACTCCACTTTACAGATTGAGAAGCTGAAGTCAAGACAGTTAAAGCTCTTTAAATCATACCCAAAAAAAGTATCTAACTCAGAGTAGGACCTACTGTCTGATCTGAAGAAACCGAGTATGTTTTAACTGTGCCTTTTAGGTTCCATGTGAAGATAATTTACTAAACCATCAAGCTATGCTGGAAAATTCTAAGAGGAACAATAATTCAAGAGTTTTTGACATAGAAGTAACCCCTGTGGATGCTGACAAGGAAAAAAATGAGAGTCAAAATAACTTTGTTGAACTGCTACCTCTAGAAGTCACTTTTAAGATTTTCAGTCACCTAGACATTCGGAGTTTGTGCAGAGCTTCAGTGACATGCAGGAGATGGAATTATGCAATAAGAAACAATGACTCCTTATGGAAACCTCACTGCTTGACTCTAAGAGCTGTGTGCCAGAGAGAAATAGATGACGACCTAGAAAGCCATTATTCCTGGAGGGTAAGTTTAATCTTTGCAGTTTGCCATGGTTTTGACAGTGCCATGGTAGCAGGTTTGAGGCAACTCCAGCTTCCGCTTGGAAGAGGTGGGATTACATATGCAGAACACCATACAGAGTGTATGGACTTTGGAAAATGAGTCAAAGTTGAGTTATTATTCTTTTCCTCCACACTCCTGTCTCCCTTTTATATTTCTCAAATCCTAAATTCAGAAACTTTCTTCTGTTAACCAGAAGGAAGGTGGCTACTTCTTTTCACTTCACCTTATCTAAAATCTCCTAAAATCTCCATTAAACTCTGTGACTCACTCTCTGTGTATGCACACACACATACACACACACACACACACACACACACACACAAAAATTTAATAAATGTTTATATCCATGTAAGTACTTAATCTTTTCAGCCTTGTGAGTCAGCTTCTTTAGTTTTAAACAAACTTACTAACCAACCACCTCCTACACTTGTCTCGAATGATGATGTTTGAAATGATGGTTTACCCCTTTCAGGAAATACTACTAAGGAATTACCAGAAGAGTAAAGTGAAACATGAATGGCTGAGTGGCAGATACAGCAACATACGTTCTCCTGTCAGCCTACCAGAAAAAATCATGTGCCCGATGGATGCAGATACATGGGGTGAAATTCTAGAAGCAGAACTGGAAAGATAAGTTGAAAAGTAACAAACAGATCTTACAACTTTGAGAGTTTAAAACTAAAATGACTCTCCGGTTGTAAAAACTGTATTTTTATCTGTTCATTTTTTTCCTCCACTTTTAAAATATTTAACATTGTAAAAGAAAATATCATGGAAAGTAAAGCTTTATTTTTATTTTGCACTTTAGTAAAAATATGTTTTTGGTTTCATTCTGTGAAAAAATCATGGAATTTTATTTTTATAGGAAATAATATACTGATAGAATTATTTAATAATATATTGTTTCATGAATTTGTGTTAGTATTTTTAGTATATTAAATGAGTTTGGTGCTGTCTGTTTAATAATTCAAAAATTTAGGAAGCAACTTGAAGAAACTGACTTAAAGAATAGTCATAACTTGGCTCGTGGGAGGACTAGCTAAGTGAAAATGATCAGTATGTTTAAATGAATTTGTATTTCAGTAATTTATAATTTTCCATTTCAATGGAATCACATTGAATTGTCAAATAGTGAGACTATTTAAAAACATGTTAAACCTGTGGTTTAGTTTAAAATTAATCTGATTTTAGGGCTAAAGCTCATCAGATTAAATTTTTCATTGCTTTCATACAAACCTAAGATTATTCATAGGGGCTGAAAATGTGTGAAAAGTTTCCAGAACACTCACCTACCATCAGAACTGCCACACAATGTATTATCTTAGTAAAATGTTCTTTCTGATAGCCTTATAGCACCATCTAGTGTGTTATTCATAGATACAAAGACAGAGGACTTTCGGCTCCTTTTTGTTTTCTCCATATTTAAAAAAAAAACAAAATTATTCTGGAGAACCCTTGACACTTGACTTTGTTAAAGTTTATAGCTTTCTAGGAACCTTTATTTCAACTTTTGTTTCTTTTTTATTTTCATAAAAGTAGATGATACAGTACTCCCTCTACCAGACTGTTCATTCTGGTCAGCACCATGGTAAAAAGCATCTACAAAACATTTTAGTTAGTATAGGGCTTTCTTCTTAAAGTGTGTTCTATAGCACAAAGAATAAGAACTCAGGAAGCCAAAATTTAACAAGTAGGAAACTATCAGAAAGATGCCCCTCTCAATATAAATTCCCTTTATTAGATCAAGCCAATGATGACTGATACCTCCTACTATACTTTTAGGGTTAGAAGAGGCCTTGAAAATCAGGCTGTCCAGTTTCCAGGGCTATTCAGTAATTTCCTATATTGAACCTTGACAGTCAGCCAACCCAAGCTCAAATACTTCTACTAATGGGATCTCCATAATATCAGAGAACAGTCCTATTGTGTTGTAGGATTGCTTTGATCAGTAGAAATTTGTCCTCATTGAACCCAAGACCAGCTGTCTGTAATATTTGCCTACCAGTCCTGGTTCTACCCTCTAGAATTCAACTGATTCAATTATTCTTCTATATGATTGCCACTTGAATTATTTCAAGGATGCTAACCTGTCCTTTCCTATGTCTTCCCCCCGCAATTCCTTCTGCTAGTCATAGAATATGATTTCTCTTCTGCCCATGCCCTCTTAACAAAAGTGTAATTAGAAAGGAAGATATCCTACTAATCTTATTTAATAAGGGATAATAAGAAAGCACTTTGAGATTATTAGAAAAACTAAAGCAGTAAAGCATTTTACTGAATAGCATGTATGTACAACAGCATATGGACAAATGCATTATGATCTATGTTTCTGTAATGTTGCAGGCTATCTTTGTCCAACCCCCTTACTATCTATCACTGTGGTCTGTTAATAGAGAGCACCCTAATTAGGGAGAATTGCCTTCTAAGTTCTTCTCCATGCTCATATTTGCAGCATCCTGTCTCCCCTAACCTTTGTGGTAAGTCTAGCAATGTAAGCATGACCCAAACCACCCTCTTTCATGAGCTGGAGGACAGAAGCCCTTTCCTCTTTATTATTGAAACTGCTCCCTGCCACACAGAGAAACAGACCCTTATAAGAGAATATGCGGCCAACCAGACAGAAATCCTGCAGAGAGAGGTCTGTTTGTATTAAAAACCCTGGTTCCAGTCATTCTGTCTGCTCACCTAAACTAATTCAAATCGATTTTCAGTCTTCACACTAAAAGCTCTACCTGATGTGGTATTCTTTGCCTATTTGTCAAGTGTGTAGTATTTGTGGTTTACATTAGTATCTTAGTTTTTTAAGATATCAAATCTTGCTTTATCCTTAGTGCTGCTTATTTTTTGTCCTTATAAAAATAGGTCCTTGCCTCTGATATCCTCACCAGTCGTACATTTTTCAATCCATTATAATCTGGCCTTCACTCCACATGATTGAAAGTTTTGTTATCCAGGTTACAAGTGATTTAATTCCTGAATCCATTGGATGCATTTTAGTTGTTCATATATTTGGCATACCTAGACACTCAGTTCTTGTAACTCTCTCCTCCTAAGTTTGGGGCTAGAATTTCTTGGATTTTTCTTTGTCTACTGTACCCCAATCTTCTCAGTTTCTTTCGAAGACTCACTTTCCTTTCATTATGTATTGGTGTTCCCTAAGGTTCAGACTCTTGTCCACTCATCTCTTTATATTCTGAACATTTTAGGTGATTCCATCCACTCTTCCGGGGTCGACTACCATTGTTGGTGCTGATGAAGTCCATGCCCATGACATAAAGTTAGATCTGCCCATTATCCTCCAGAAACACATATACTACTGTTCGAGTCTTAACTAAATCACAAATACTTGAGTCAAAACTCATTATCTCACAAAAAGTGGTTGTTCTTCCTCCAGTCCCTACCTCAGGTACTGCTCAGTGTCACCATTTTTATTTTTCTCCATCATTCTCCATGTCCAGTCAAGAGTCAAGGTTTAGTGACATTATCATCCAAATATCTAAGTAGTCCAACTCTTCTCCATCTTTATCTCTGCTTCATTACTTAATTCTGATCCTTATTTGAAGTTGGGATTACTTCAGTAACCTCTTAACTCATGCGTCTGCATATAATTCCTTCCTCTTACTGTCAACAGTATAATCTTTCTAAAGCCCCCAAATTAGCATGTCACTCACGACTTAAAACACTTCTCTGCATTGAAGTAGAGAACAAAATCCCCTAGCAAAGCCTGTGAGGTTTTTTTTTTTTTACCATTAGGCAAAGCCACGTTTTATTAGTCTTAATGCTTTTTTTATTGGTGCATTATACATTTATTGGTAATTATACATTTTGATATATGTCAGGGTATCAACATCATACATGCACACATTGCTCATTTAGCCCTCCCTCCAATTGCACCCTATTTCCTCCCCCTGTGAGCTTTTAATGATGGTGTCTGACCTACCTCTATAGCCTCTTCTCTCACAACCATCCCATCCTGTAACTTTTAGTTCAGTCATACCAAGCTATGTGCAGTTCCATGAACATGAAAATTCTCTCAATTCTCTGCCTTTCCACAGGCTGTTTGATATACCTTACATTTTCTTCTCATCCACCATTAATTATTTTCTTGGCAAAATCTTTTGCAAAACGTGGTCTGGAAACCATCTCCTAGTATCCTGGGTTACGTGACCCCTGTAAAGCTTCTGTACTTTTTTTGTTCATACCACTCTCAAAGCTGTCTTACCATGTTAAGTTGTCTGTTTTATTTGTCTGTCTGCCTCTTTAAACTGTGACCAATTTAATGGCAGGGACCATTTTTTATTTATTTTTATGTTCCCCAAACCTGGTATATCATATGTGCTCCATAAAGATTTGTTAATTTATTTCTATGTTTATTCTATATTTACTCAGAATGTATAATAAAAATTTACATTGTTGTGAATAATTTAAAATGTATATTATGATAGTAACAAATTTACTATATTGTCAGTGTGCAAGATTATATTGAAATGTAATGTTTAATTCTGAAGATATATGAGGTGTTTGGTATTAATGCTAATATATGAATAATTATTCTAGTCTTTGCCAAAGGTATAAAAGAAAAATAGGGAAGTATAAGTGTTTTGTTACTTTTTTAAATAAACAATTGAAAATAAACTAAAAAATATTGCTTATTATTTTACAGTTGTGTCATCCAATCAGTTAAAAGTATTACCTTTGCAAATTAGATGAATAGCTTTTGGATTGGTTTTTATAGTACTAATGCTTTAAAATAATTCTTTGTATAAGTTATAAGCTATAGTTACAGTCTATACCAAAAGGAAAGCCTTGGAATTTAATGATAAGTTGTATGTTATGGGCTTAGAATGAATCCTGCATTTATCAGACCACACCTTTAGCATCTGAGACCATGAGTGGGTGGAGCAGAGGGGAAGGAAGGAGTGCTCTTACTCATAGATAAAGTAACATGGTAAGTTTGTACAGTGCATAAAAGAAGTAAGATTATTGGGAAAGAGTGGTAATGAACTTTTAAAAATTTTAATCAGTTTAAGATTTAGTATTTAAAAAATAAATTTAGAGTCCTTTCTTTAGTTCCTTCTAGTTTATGACCCAGTCTTAGACCAGATGTAATTATCAATAAAATCTATATGAATATAAACTTTAGACTTTAGGATACTTGCATGTATATAGACAAATCTGAAAGATATAATATACCCTCATAACCATTTTAATTTTATCTTCGCTTTGATTTTATATCATATCTTCAAGACTTGAAATGCTTTAATAAGAGCAAAAATAAGATGAGTAGTAACATTAGGAAATAGTTTAGGAAGAATTTATAAAATAGAATATGATGTATTTTTATTTAAATTAGAGCTGAAAAACCAAAAATGTCAAACGGATAAAATTAGATCAACAGTGGGCAAAGTTGATTAATTATAATAGCTAAAATTCATTGGGTTCCAGCTCTGCACCAAGTACTGTTTATATGGTATGTGTGCTCCTACTCTGTCTCCATTTTATGAGCAAGAAAACTGAAAAAGAATAATCTTATGGATGTAGTTCATCCCCACTTTCCAGTACCTGCAAGACTATATAATACACTGATGGCACTCAGTAAATGTTTACTGAACAAATCTAAAAACTTTGACTAATTCAGATAGAACTAATGTTCCCCCAAGTTTTTGTTCTAAAAAATTTCAAACCCACAGAAAAGTAAAAATATAGGACTAACACCATCCGCTTTAGACATAGTTGCTAACATGTTTCTACCTTTGTTTTATTTGTTACTTATTTTGATGAAGCATTTGAAAGTAAGTTTCAGGCATAATGATACTTTACTCCTAAATATTTTAGTATGTATCTCCTAACTATACTCTCCTACATACAGTATCATTACCACATCTAAAATTTTGTGCATTCAATATCATCTAATTTAGAATTCACTTGTAACTCTCTCAATAACCCCCAAATATCTTACAGACTTTCTCCAATTCAGGATCCAAACAAGATTTACATATGTATCCAGTTCTTTGTCTCTTTGATCTGTTTTAAGCAGCATCTGCCTGTCTTTGGTTTTGCTTTTTAGAATATTGATACATAATTTTTAAGGATTAAGGCTGTTTCAATCAGCATTCTCATTGCTATGACCCAATAAACCTGACTACACAACTTAGAAGAAAGAAGGTTTTATTTACTCATGGTTCTGGAGATTTTGGGGGCTTTACAATGGATTTATCCACCAATTGGGATCACATTCCTCATGATTTAACCATATCAACTCTGAAAATCAATACCTGAGCTCTTTCAGGGGACAGTCTATATTTAACCACAATAAAGGCTGACTCTCTTATAGAATATGGTGCCAGGTGTGGTAGCACACACCTGTAATCCTAGTACTTGGGAGACTGAGACAGGAGGATCACAGGTCCAAGACCAGCCTCAGCAACTTAGCAAGACTCTCAGCAACATAGTGAGACCCTGTTTCCAAAAGAAAAGAAATTTTAAGAAAAAGGCCTGGGGTGTAGCTTGGAGGTAGAATGCTCCTGTGTTCAATCCCTAGTACCACAAAGAAATTTAACTGGGCATCCTGTATTTTACCTGGCAAGCCTAATCCTAAAAGACCAAGTAATGTGCTGATCCTCAATTAACATGGAAATATCAGGAGTACTTTCCACAGACACGGTTAAATCTTAGAATGTATCCTATCCTCTTCCCAGCTCCACACTCCTCATAGAACAGAAAATGGGAGCAAAGTGGTGACATCATAAGGCAACTAACCCAATCTCTTCTCAGACCCACTGTGTCTAAACACACTACAACATGCCCCATCCCTACTCTGCTGAGGTTGGATGTGCTGGTATAGGGCTTCCTTCTTCCAGGTTCCAGGTAAAATGTAGAACAGACTTCTGTTCTGCCATGAAACTCTCAAGCATGCCCGGGGGTTCCAGAAAGGACCCTCCCAGGGATGCCTCAGGTCTACTCGGACCCTCTTCTTTCTTCCAACCGGCAAACATCTCAATTTTTACTTGGGCAGGAATGTTGTAGTTGTATCATATCCTATATTTTTCCACTTCCTATTTTTTGGTAGTTCATAATAAGCATTTATTCTGGATAATTTAATTTTTAGAATTAGTAAGACTCTCAAGTGCCTGGATCTTTCCATTGAAGGTCTAACTGTGAAGGCTTCTGTTTCTTCTCTGTTTTTGTTTTTATTTTTAAAGTATTTTAAATTCAAAACTGAGCTTTGTGTTGTTGTTGTTGTTGTTTGTTTCTTTGTTTTTTGTGGTGCTAGGTATTGAACCCAGAAGCATTCTACCTCTGAGGTACACCCCCAGCCCTATTTTATTTTTTATTTGGAAATAGGGTCTTGCTAAGTTCATGCATGCCACACTGAGTTGCTGAGGTTGGCTTCAAACCTGTGATCCTCCTGTCTCAGCCTCACAAGTACTGGGATTATACGCGTGAGCCACCATGAAGGTCTGACTATGAAGGCTTCTATTTCTTCTCTGTTTTTTTTAAGTCTTTTAAATTCAAAACTGAGCTTTGACTCCAGGTATAGCTGTGTCCACCCTTCCCACAATGCTCTCACAGGCGGAGAGCTACAGAAAAATAAGAATAACGGGGGATGAAAAATATGGTGAAAAGCATTTTAAAATATTGACCCATTTTATTATTACTTTGCACAATAACACTGGAAAAGGAAGAAAAAGAACTATAAAGGATAACAGAGACTGAATGAGACTAATGAAGGTAATAAGCTAAGCAAGGCATGCAAGCCAGGTTATGGAGAAAAGCTCAGCAATCCTCTATTTAGTTCTACCATAAATAAAACTCACTTTTTAAGTAAATCTACTCTTCATTTTCCAATACCTCCTAGTCCATGCCTGGTTGTGGCAGAATGAACAATAAAATAAGATAAAACTAGAGTTTTACAAACCATGCCAATTATACTGTGTTATCATAAACATTAACTTGTCAAGGAAAAATGTTTTAAGAACCATTTCCTGAGGCCTGTTTTTCAGCTATGGGTCTTCTGAGCCCTGTAGAGAATGAACCAACTGCTTGTTTCCCAGTTTGCTCATTTTGATTTCGTTTTAATATGACAAAATTGTACAGTCTGCTCATCACACAGTAAAGCCTAGTGGGAAATTCATAAGATCGCAAAAGAAGCTTTCCAAAAATTACATTTGAAAATCTCTCAATGCTGTGGCTATTTTTTGTTTGGTTGGTTATGCCTAAAGAATAGACTGGGCATAGTGTATTCATTCTCACTAATTAGTTTAAAACAAAAGGACTTTTTAAAATCATTGTTTTCCCTATTTTTATCTCTCCCCTTTTTTCCCCTCTCAGACTCCTTTTCTTATATATATTTTTAAAATTTGCTTTTTCCATAAACATTTTATTTTAAAAATTTTAAGCTTACAAAAAAGTTTAAAGACTAGCATAATGGTATAATTGGCTGCTAACCAATTGTTAACTTTAGCCACATGTGCTTTATGTCTGCCTATACCAGAAGCTTCTAAACCTTCTCTTATCGACATTTTTGGGCTGCATAATTTTTGTACCCTGTTTAGAATATTTAGCAGCATCCCTGACTTCTATATGCCATATGACACTATATGCCAGTTGCACTTCCTCCAAAAATAACCAAAAATGTCTCTGGACTTTGCCATGTGTTCTCTGGGGGTGGGGGGATCATTCTCATTAAGAACCACTGATCTACACTACATTAAAGAGCTGGGCACTTGTAATCACAGTACTTGGGAGGCTGAGACAGGAGGATTGCAGGTTCGTGGCCAGCCTCAGCTACTTAGTGAGGCCCTCCACAACTTAGTGAGACCCTGTTTCAAAATAAAGAATAAGAAATAGGGCTGGGGGTGTAGCTCGAAGGTAGAATGCCCTTGGGTTCAATCCCCAGTACTGCAAATAAATAAGTAAATGAACTACGTTGAAGAAAAAAAAAGCCACCATGTAACAGTTCATTGAACCAAAGTACATAAAAGTAGGTTTGCAGACATTATGACATTTTATCCCTGAATACCAGCACATGTATTTCTTAAGAACATGCACATATGCCTATAACCACAACACCATAATCCATCCCAAGAAATACAACTTTCATACAACAATCATACCACCTAATACCCAGTCAAATTCAAATTTTACCTCAATTGATTTCAGACAGTATATTTGCAAGCTTCTGAATGCATGCCAATCTGATAGTGATAAATAATAATATTAATTTTTTCTCAAAGATTTATGAACTTTTTCAAACATTCAGTAAAATTAAAAGAGCATTTCCATTGCAGATTTAATTTGCATTTCTCTTGCCACAAATAAAGTTAATATGATTAAGAAACACTTGTGTTTTTAGCCGGGCGTGGTGGCGCATGCTTGTAATCCCAGTACTTTGGGAGGCGGAGACCGGAGGATTCGGGTTCGCAGCCAGCCTTAGCTCGCTCTCTCTCTCTCTCTCTCTCTCTCTCCCTGTCTCTCTCTCTCTCTCTCTCTCTCTCTCTCTCTCTACTTATTGAGGCCCTCCGCAACTTCGTGAGACCCGGTTTCAAAATAAAGTATAAAAAATAGGGCCGGGGGTGTAGCGCGGAGGTAGAACACCCCTGGGTTCAATCCCCGGTACCACACACAAAAAAAGAAACACTTGTGTTTTTTTGTGTGTATGAATTTTTATTTTTCTCAATTTTAGTGCTTTATAAATTAAGGAGATTAGCTCTTTACCTATGATATACATTGCAATTATTATTTCTCTCAGTTTGTAATTTGTCTTTAACTTTGCTTATGGTGCTTTTTTCAAAGTAAGTTTCTCTCTCTGTCATATATAGTCATGTTAAGGTAATGTCATTTAACTTCTACTTTATCTAATTTTTTGCTAGAAATTAATATTGAATTTTATAAAGGGATTCTTACTTAGCATCTGTGATTTAAATTATACATTTCTTACTTGAGAATTTTTAAGAACTTTACAAAACAGTATTACTCTGTGCACCAACAATAGCTTCTTAGGTTGACACAATGCACGTATGTGTTTTTTCAGATCCAGAATATCAATAATATTGAATATCGTATTTTACAGCCCTAACTAACTTGAACAGGCTAGCTTTCTTCCCCCAAACTATCTTATGATGACAATATCTCCCATTAAGTATCCTTTATGTGTCCACTTCCAAATCAAACAGCCTTGAAAGGTAGTTTTAATATTTTAAAGATACGAAAACAGAGACCCATAGAAGTAAAGCAAGGTCAGATAGCTTGTGTGTGAAGGACAGAGACCCTTTGTGCCACCTCATCCTTGAGATGTGGCAAATGCTACTCAGCTGCCAGCAGAGGGAGCAAGGTTTCTATTGAAACCCAGTCACAGCCCTTGAGCGGGTGCTGGAGTTCCTCACTCCAGCCATGTTTGCTCACAGAAAGTCTCAAAAATCAGAATTTGTTCAAATGACAGAACGGAAATTAGTCCTGCCCATCCCAAGTGGAAGGGTTGGATTGAAAGTGTGATGGGATCTTTTCCGGAAGAGAACACAGAGTATAACCCAAGAATGAAAAACAGCCTCTTCTGCCGGAGATTTAAGATGGCAGGGGACATAATACTCCAGTGAAGAGACTTCTCTTCCCACTCCATCCTTCAGTCCCGACCTAGCCACTCAACAGATTTCCTCTTTAATCTCCAAAGGTACAACTAAGAACATTTAAATTCAGTTTTTGCATTTTTGCCCCCCTAAATGCAAATCATTATTCTGTGTAGATGTTTTTTCTATAGGAGTATTATTTCATATTTTATGGGTTTGTTCTCCAAATCTTCAGCCCACTGTCTCCACTGACTCTTTAGTTATATGAAGTTGGGCTGTAAGTGTGAGTGTATGACGTCGACTTAACAGATGCGAGCTCTGAAGTTCTTGGTTTCAAGGGTTTATAATCAAACATCTTTGGTTTAATAATCTTTAAATATAAAGAAATTTCTCACCTTTTTCCAACATTGTAAATAAATTTCAGTCTCTTATATGAAAAAGAATATAAAAATAATTCACCTGAGGTGGAAACACTTCTAAAATTATGTTTTTATTTTTCTCTCTGGAACTCAGATCAGCAGAAAGAATGATCTGGGACCAGATCATTACCAGTTGAGCAAGGTAATCAGAATTCACATGTAAGATTTCATTCCATTTAAAATAAACCTGTCACAAATTTTGAAATTCATCCTCTGGATTACATGCTTTATAAACATTACAATATTCATATCTCAAAATAGAAAACAACATGATATATAATTTAACCTCAATGGGACTTAGTTTTGGATTCTACTTACCTGACCCTCCTTAAAGTACAGTGTATCTGTAACTTAAAAATCATAACTCGAGCTGGGCGTGGTGGTGCACACTTGTAATCCCAGTACTTGGGAGGCTGAGACAGGAGGATTGCAGGTTCGAAGCCAGCCTCAGCAACTTAGTGAGGCTCTCAGCAACCTAGTGAGACCCTGTTTCCAAATAAGAAATAAAATCGGGCTGGTGTAGCTCAGAGGTAGAATGCCTCTGGGTTCAATCCCCAGTACCAAAAAAAGTCATAATTCATGATTAATATCCATACATAAATAATAATAATAGGAACTCTAAGTTGAGTGCTTGTTAAGGAGAAGCTATCCTCCAAACAACCCTTGGAGGGATTTTATTTCTGCAACTGCCCCTTATTAACTATGTGGGTAAATTATCTGTGCTCAGATTTTCATCTGTAAAATGGAGATTATAAAAGTATCTTACTAATAGATCTGTCATGAGGATTAGCAATTATACTCCATCTCCACATGCCCCACCCTGCTGCCACCTCAACCATTACTAATCTACTGTAGACTTGCCTATTCAGAACACTTCATTTAATTTTGAGTTTTGAGTAAATTTTTTATATATGGTGTGAGAGAATTTTTTTCTTTTTTTGCATGTGGCTTTCCAGTTATCCCAGCACCACTTGCTGAAAAAAATATATATATTTTTTCCCCATTCTCAGTACCTTTGTCAAAAATGAATTGACCAATAGATGTATAGGTTCACTTCTGGGATTTAAATTTGATTCTAGGCTGGGCGTGGTGGCACATGCTTGTAATCCCAGTACTTGGGAGGCGGAGACCAGAGGATCTGGGTTCACAGCCAGCCTCAGCTACTTAGTGAAGCCCTCTGCAACTTAGTGAGACCTGGTTTCAAAACAAAGTATAAAAAATAGGGCCGGGGGTGTAGCTCGGAGGTAAAACACCCCTGGGTTCAATCCCCAGTACTGCAAAAATAAATAAATAAATAAATAAATTTGATTCTATTGATTTGTATGTCTATCCTTGTGCCAGTACCCCACTGACTCAGGTGTTAAAGTGGGGAAATAAGAGTCCTCTAAATGTGTACTTTTTCAAGATTGTTTCAGCTATTCTGCATCACAGGAGGATAGTTTTGGGGTTTTGTTTTGTTTTGTCTTGTCTTGTCTTGTTTTAATCTTACTGTAGCTATGAGAGTGTTTCATAAGGAAGAGGGAGAACATTGTTCCAAAAGGAAAGACTTCGGAGTGACTGGGCCATCTTCCCTGCCAATCTCAGCCTGGACCTATCTCTTTTGTCACTAAACTTGCAGGAGGCATTAATAATACTTTCACACTTAAGAGACATTTTCCCTCTGGTATTTTTTGTATTTTACAGTTTTGTTTTGTTTTGTTTTGTTTTGTTTTTTTGCAGTCAGAAATAGAAACAAAGATAGAACAATAGAGACATTGTTTACTCTAGTTAGTAGTGATGCTCCAGGCAGATTACTTGTGCTGACCAGATGGACTAGTATAAGCATTAAGAGACATCGGAGACATCTCAGGCCATCTCTGCCCCCAAGAAGCTCAACTAGAGAGCCCGACCCATGAGAGTTGATAGTTCTGCCCAGAGATTGCTCGCAGTAACCCATGTTGCCTGAAAGCTTTATTTCTTTTTAAATAATGGCAGCTTATTTTTCCAGACCTTCAATCCATAAATACTTGAGGATTTAGAGTTAAATTTCTGCAAGTTTTAGAACTGGTTTTATGCACTTCCTCCTTTTGTCTTTTGACACCTCTCTATTTTTGTTCTCTGTGTTTGTTTATCCTTTAGCTTATTTTAGTTTTGTGATGACTTTACCATGCTAATTTGGGGAGTCTAGAGTTTTTACTTTTCACTTGTCTATTCTTGACTTTATGATGTATATTTTATCCTTTTTACCTTCTTTTTTATTTAACCCTAATTTTAACCTTAATCTGTATTTCTTTAACTTTTTTTTTTTTTTTGCAGTACCAGGGATTGAACCCAGGGGCGTTCTGCCTCCGAGCTATACCCCCGGCCCTATTTTTTATACTTTATTTTGAAACCGGGTCCACGAAGTTGCAGAGGGCCTCACTAAGTAGTTGAGGCTGGCCATGAACCCGGATCCTCCTGTCTCCGCCTCCCAAGTACTGGGATTACAAGCGTGCGCCACCACGCCCGGCTTTTCTTTAACTTTTTAGTCGTGTTTCTTTTAATTCTTTCTTCTTGTTTTTCTATTTTTAACAAAATCTATTACTTTAATTTCTCAGTTATTCTTGGCTCCATTCCTGTAATTTACAATACTTTATTTTTTAACTTAAATTTCTTATCACATTTTTTTTAATTGTGCTTTCTTCCATTCACAGTACTTTTCAAAATCTTTTCTTCTTCTTTCACTTCTTTTTCTCTCAAGCTATAATGGTGGACAGGATTTACGAATCAAGAAGTAACATAGCTGTGGTCAAGTCCACACCACAGACAGGAACATTAGATACTTGTTCCAGTCCTCTCTGCATTTACCTTTCTGGCTTTTCTTAGCAGATCATTCATCTCCTTCAGTGTTTTTCTCCAGAAAAAAAAATAAGAACTAGTTATACCGAGACTCGGGATTGACGACTTCTTCCCATGGCTCTCAGCTTCCTCTTTATACAGGCAGCATATTTGAAATAGTACTGAAATGAGTGTCTCTTTGTAGGGAGTTACACATTCTAAATTATATATATCCTCCCTTAGGCTGATCCTCCAGTTCCTTAACTATGCCATGCTTCCACATCACAGCCTTTGTACCTGCCATGCCCTCTTCTAGGGTGCTTGCTCCCCTATTTACAATACTGGCCCTTTCTCATCTTTCAGATAGGGTGACCAGCCATCCTGGTTTTCCTGGGACTGACAGGATTCCAGGGGTGTAGGACTTTGAGGTTTAGTGAAGAAAGTAAGTCGTGAGAACATTGGATGGAGGTGATCACCTACTTTCAAGTCTCAGGTATCATTTTCTCAGTAAGACTCCTTACCTGCTATATCTAAAGCAGATTTCCCACCAGACCCCTCACTATTTCTCATTGCGATATCCTGTTCCCTTCACAGGGAGGACTTACTACACTTTGCAATTATTTTACCATATGTATGTATCTGCTTGTTTTCTCTTTGTCTCCTTCCCTGATGTTTAAGTGTCATGGGTGCCATCATGCTTGTCTTATTCCTTGTCATATCCCCAGTGCCTAGTGCTGTCCTGGTGCCAGCCTGGTGCCCATTTACTGAAGGAAAGAAAGAAAGACATAGGAGAAGAAAGGAGGGAAAAGGGAATACTCTCAAAGTAACACTTGGGTTTACTTTTTTGAGGAACCATATCGTGCTTAACCTTCCCACAAACCCCTATAGAATGAGGCAAACCCATTCTTCACAAGCCTACTTCTGCATATTTTTATTGACTCCATGTCCATTTTTTCATAGAATTAATTAAAAATCCTTTTAGCATGTGAGTTCAGTATGTGAATTTTCTTTGCTCTCCTCCCTTTGTATTCTGTGTCAAGGAGTACCTAAAGCATAAGTTGATTGTTTAAATACAGAAGTGCATAACCCCCAGCGCCTCCAGGAGTCAAAGCAGCACTGACAGGAATGAAGCTTTCTGTATGTGAGAAAAATTGCCCAGTCAAAGACATATTTAAACTTGCCTTATTTTTACTCAACTATAGTATAAGGGTATAATCTCATATGCACTTGTGTAAGATTGGAAATGAAGTGTGACACAATTTTTTTTTTTTTTTG
>PVJS01042336.1:0-17562 GCA_004027185.1 Glis glis | reverse complement strand
GGAGAGAGAGAGAAAGAGAGAGAGAGAGAGAGAGAGAGAGAGAGAGAGAGAGGGAGAGAGAGAGAGAGAGAGAGAGAGAGAGAGAGAGAGAGCTGAGGCTGGCCGTGAACCTGGATCCTCTGGTCTCCGCCTCCAAAGTACTGGGATTACAAGCGTGCGCCACCACGCCCGGCTCACCACACTTTCTATCTTCCCTTCACCTCCACTGTCAAGTTACACAGCAAAACCTCTCTCTTTCACATCAAAATAAATGTCCTTTCCTTAAAAATGATTTCCCTGACCTTCTCAGTCTAATTTGATCATCCCGTTGCCTTTTCTCATGACACTCTCAGCCTTTATATGCTCTTAAGTAGGCTGATTTGCATACTATAAAATTTACCCATTGTAGCTATACAATTTAATAATGTTTAGTAAATGTACCGTTGTGCAGCCATCATTACAATCCCATTTTAGACCATTTCCATTACCTCAAGAAAGTCCCCCATGCCTGCTTGCATCAATCCCTGCAGACTTAGTGATCAGTAATAAATTCTCTATCCAAATTTTCCTTTGGGGGCCTTTCGTACACACAGAATCATATAATATATACTCTTCTACATCTGGCTTAATTTACTTAAATAATGTCACTGAGGACCATCCATGTTATAGCATGTTTATTCTTTTCTGTCACTAGTCTTCTATTGTATGGATGCCCCACATTTTATTCATGCACTCATCAATTGATGGGCATTTGGTTTGTTCCCAGTTTTTTTTAATTTTATTTTTTATTTCTTGTGGTACTGGGTGTTAGAAATGGATTAGGAAAGCCACAAATAAAAATCACTCATGAAACCAGAAGTAACTCGGCAAGGCAAGTTAATTCTGCACAGAAGGGTGCAAGCACACTGGGCAGGCAGGTCCGCCCAGCCTTTTATCCCCCCCCCCCCAACGCATAGGCCACTGCCCCGTCCCCTATTGGCTGGAGTAAGACTCCACGATCTAATCTGGTTGGCTGGTTTTCCCTGGGCAAATTTTACAAAAGGAGAAATATGAAACCAGAATATCCTGGCATCCTGGAGTGGAACATATAGACACGTGTACAAAAATTACAAAATGGAGACCTAAGCTTCAGTTACAAAATGGAAACCTTCCAGTTTTTATGTGATCCTGTAACTTGGATAGAAAGGATTGTTTCCTTTCTTACATGGGGATGGAACCCAGGGGTGTTCTACCTCTGAGCTATACCCCAGCCCTATTTTATTCTTTTATTTTGAAACAGGGTCTCACTAAATTTTGAAGGGCCTCACTAAGTTGCTGCGAACCCATGATCCTCCTGTCTCAGTCTCCCAAGTACTGGGATTACAAGCATGTACCACCATGCCCAGCTTGTACCCAGTTTTGGGTTATATGAATAATACTGCTATACCATTCATGTACATGTCTTTGTGTAAAGGTATATTTTAATTTCTTTTAGAAAGATTCCTAATACTGAAATTTCAGGGTTGTATGGTTAAGTTACATTACACTTTCAAAGAAATTGAAAGATTGTTTATAAAAAATAAGTTAAAAATAAAGGGCTAGGAGTATAGCTAGGAGGTAAAATGTCCCTGGGTTCAAACCCCAGTGCCAAACAAAAACAAAAACAAAACAAACAAACAAATAAAAACCCAACCAAACAAAAAACATATTTTTGCCACATTCCCATAATAAAATATATAAATAAAAAGAAGGAAAGAAAAGATTAAAAACAACAACAAGAAAACTAAAGTGGCCATAACATTTTACCTTATCACCAGCAATGGATAAAGGTTCCAGTTTCTCCATATTATCATCAAAATTTGGTATTCTCTATCCTTTTGTTTATAGTTATTATAATGAGTGTATAGTGGTATCCTATTGCAGTTTTTCATTTGCCTGACGTCTAGTGACTGAGCATCTTCTATTAGGTATTACTATTTAACAAGCCACAGAGCATCAACAAACTACAGACCAGAGGATGAGGCAGTGCTCAGCTAAGAGATCTGGTTTGATTTGAATGAATTGAAAAGCAAGTTGTATACTGGGTTAATACTGGCAACTTGAAGTTACAATCTTTGTTTTCTAACTAGTCACTAAATGAATTCAGAAATTCTGTGGCAGAATCTCCCAGTGATTTGGCATGTTTAAGTTATTTTACGGCACTACAAATAATGACAGTACTTACAAATAATAACAGTGCATTTTTATTGATGAATTTAAATAAGCCAGGCATGATGGTGCATGCTTATAATCCAAGTGTTTAGGAGGCTGAGACAGGAGGATTGCAGGTCAGCCTCAGCAATTTAGTGAGACTCTCAACAACCTAGGAAGACTCTGTTTCAAAACTAAAAATAAAAAGGGTTGGGGTATAGCTCTGAGGTTCAATCCCTGGTACTAAAAATAAAAACAAAAAACCAAAAAACAAATAAAACTCACACATGGTAAGTTATCATTATCATCCCATATACCCAAATACCTTTCTATTTTTTACCCATTTCTAAGAATCTTGAGAATCTTTCCCAACACAGATATTAAGTTATTCATGTAATATAGCTCATATTTTATTTATCTTCATAACTAGGAGAGATTCCATTTTCTTCTTGCATTTTCTACAGACTGGAAGAAAACAGGACTGTTTCTCCATAGATGTAGCAGTACCTTGCAATTTGTCTTAGTCCATTTTTTGTTGCTATTACAAAATACCCGAGACCTGGTAATTTATAAAGAACAGAAGTTTATTTGGCCTGTGTTTCTGGAGGTCAGGAAGTCCACAAGTATGGTGCTCAGCATCTGGTGAAGCCTTCTTACTGCACTGTGGAGGAAGATGAAGACCAAGACAAAGTGAGGAAGTGGAGGAATCTTTAGAATATTCATTTCAGGTGGCAAAGGATCATTTTCCTCAACTAATCTGGACTTGAGTTTCATTAAAATCAGGGGAAGGTGAGTTGTATATATTCTCTTGTTTTCTTTGGGGGAAATCCATTTTATGAACTGATATTTGTGTTCCTCCAAAATTCATATGTTGAACCCCGAGTGCCCAATATAATGGTGTTTGGAGGTGGGCCCTTTGAGGAGTACTTATGTTTAGATGAGGTCATGAGAGCGAGGGCCCTCTTATGGGATTAGTGTCCTCTCTCTGCCATGAGGGACGCAGTGAAAGGTAACCACCAGCCCTCTTGCTCGGAGCTGCACTGGCCAGCGCACTGGGCTTCTCAGTCTCCAGAACAGGGGGAAACAAATGCCTGTGTTCCAGCCCCAGGTCTGTAGTGTTGTGTTACAGCCGCCTGAGCTGACAAGTCCAGATCCTCCTGGATTCCACTCTGCCAGGGGCTGGACTGGGCAGCAGGATGGTTTCCTGGCTGTGCCTGGACGGGGAGATCCCACAGCTGTATTTGCCAGTGCTCTGTTTTCAGTAGGGTCTCAGCCCCACAGTCTCTCACCGGGAATTTGTAGGGCAACTGGTTTGATGCTAAGTTAATACTCCAACAACTCTATCACTTAGCTTCTTTTGTCTGCTATGACTTTTTTTATTCTTTTCATGCTTGTGGGTTAATACCTTCAAAACATTTTTTTCCACACATATCTGTGGAGGTTTTAAGAGGAAGAGGCATTAAATGTGTATGATCAAAATGCCTTTTAAACAAATTGGTCTAATTTTCTCCTTTAGCACCCTCTTTATTAAATGTTAATATCCTGGTTAAATTAGCATCTAAAAATGAAACTGTCACTCTTTTATTATTCCTAGAAGTAGTATGCATAATGTAGGGAAATTAAGGACCATCTCTTTCTTGAAGGTTTGGTGAAACAGGGGTCAAACCATCCAGGGCTCATACTTTTTGTGGAGAGTGAAGATTCGCTTCACAGATTTTATCTATCATTTCTTCTATTTTTGTAACATCTTTATTTTTTTCTTGGTAATTGGTTCTATATAACCATTAGTCATTTCTGAGGATTGCCTTTTGTTTGCTCAGATATATATATATATATATAGTTGCCATATATATATTATATATATAAATATATAATATATATAATATAAAATATAATATATATAAATATATATAAATATATATACACACATATATATGTATATATATATATATATATATATATATATATATATAGGTACTGGGGATTGGACCCAGGGGCATTGTACCTCTGAGCTATACCGCCCCGCTCTATTTTATTTTTATTTTGAAACAGGGTCTCAATAAGTTGTGGAAGGCCTTGCTATAAGTTGCTGAGGCTGGATGCGAATTGATTAGTCAATTTTTGTGTATATTCTCAGAAGAAATTAATGGTCTTTTTTTCAGGGTTGGTATTTTTAATCACATTTTTCAGATTGGTTATAATCTTACCAATTTTATTTTTGTCTTCTTGACCTATCATCCTCTGAAAGAGATATTTTAAAATCTTACACTTTAGTTGTGGAATTATTTTCTCTCTCCATAATTCTTCTTTATTTACTCTGAAATCCTGTTTTTAGGAACCTGAAGGTTCATCATCACTGGAAAATTGTTTCTTTGATCATTTTGTAGCACATCTCTTTATCTATCTTAGAGTTTCTCATTTTAATTCTATTTTCCAATATCACTACAAACTTTTTTTTGCTCCTCCTTTTTGTTATGTATTTTTCCAGTATAACTTTTTTCATCCTTTTTTTGGGGGGGGTTGTTGTTGTTACTGGGGATTGAACCCAGGGGCGTATATCCCCAGCCCTTTTTATTTTATTTATTTATTATTATTTTCTTTGCATTTATTTTTATTTATTTATTTTTTTTGCGGTACCGGGGATTGAACCCAGGGGTGTTCTACCTCCGCGCTACACCCCCGGCCCTATTTTTTATACTTTATTTTGAAACTGGCTCTCACGAAGTTGCCGAGGGCCTCACTAAGTAGAAAGAGAGAGAGAGAGAGAGAGAGAGAGAGAGAGAGAGAGAGACAGGGAGAGAGAGAGAGAGAGAGAGAGAGAGAGAGAGAGAGCTGAGACTGGCCGCGAACCCAGATCCTCCGGTCTCCGCCTCCCAAAGTACTGGGATTACAAGCGTGCGCCACCACGCCCGGCCTTATTTTTTTGAAACAGGGTCTCACTTAGTTTCTGAGGTTGGCCTTGAATCTGCAATCCTCCTGTCTCAGCCTCCCAAGTACTGGCCTGTGCCACCACGTCTGGCACTTTTTTCATCTTCTTAATTTTGGATTTTTATTTATTTGTTTTTAGTGTGTTTCAGGTAGGAAACATAAAAACATATATCTAGATGTTTTTATTTTTTCAGTGCAACTGAATAGTGTATCATTGATGGATAAGTATAATTTATTTATATTCATCATGGTTACTAATGTATTCAGATTTATTTTTGCCATTTTACTTTTTTAAACTTTTTTTGGTATTGGGGATTGAACCCAGAGGCATTCTACCTCCAAGCTACACTCCCAGCCTGATTTTTTTCCTAAACTTAACCCTAACCCTAACCCTAACCCTGATTATTTTTTATTTTATTTTATTTTGCAGAACTGGGGATGGAACTCAGGGGCTTCTACCTCTGAGCTACACCCCTAGCCCTATTTTTTTATTCTTTATTTTGAAACAGGGTCTCACTAAGTTGCCGAGGGCCTCACACTAAGTAGCTGAGGCTGGTTGCGAACCTGGATATTCCTGTCTCAGCCTCCCAAGAACTGGGATTACAGGCATGTGCCACCACGCCTGGCTATCTGATTTTATTCCTTATTTGGAAACAGGGTCTCACTAGGTTGCTGAGGGCCTCGCTAAATTGGTGAGGCTGGCTTTGAATCTGCAATCCTCCTGTCTCAGCCTCCCAAGAACTGGGATTAGAAGTATGCGCCACCATGCCCAGCTTTTACTTTGTTTTTATAATTTATGTTTTACCCCTTGCTTTTGTTTCATATTTTTTGTGATTAGTGGAATTTGTTTACTTTTTTTTTCTTTTCAGTGTGTGTGGAACTGGGAGTTGAACTCAGGGGCATTATACCTCCAAGCTACACCCCCAGGCCCATTTTATTAATTAATTAATTTATTTATTTTTGTGGTACTGGGGATTGACCCCGGGAACATTCTACCTCCAAGCTACACCCCCAGCTCTATTTTATTTTTATTTTGAAACAGGGTCTTGCTAGGTTGATGAGAGTCTCATTACTTGCTGAGGCTGTCCTCTAACCTGAGATCCTCCTGTCTTAGCCTCCCCAGTACTGGGATTATAGGAGTCTGCCACCACACCTGGTCCCTGTTTTATTTTATTTTGTTTTTTATTTGGAAATAGGGTCTCACTAGGTTGCTGAGGGCCTTGCTAAGTGGCTGAGGCTGGCCACAAACCTGTGATCCTCCTGTCTCAGAGTCCCAAGCACTGGGATTACAGGTGTGTGCTACCACACCAAGCTCATTTTAGCACTTTGAAGGTACTACTTCCTAGACTTTTGGCCTCACTTGTTGCTTGTAAGAAATCTATTGTAACCATTTTTTTTTTTTTGCGGTACTAGGGATTGAACCCAGGGGCATTCTACCTCTGAGCTACACCCCCAGCCCTATTTTTTATTCTTTATTTTGAAACAGGGTCTCGCTAAGTTGCAGAGGGCCTAAGTAGCTGAGGCTGGCTGTGAATCTGTGATCCTCCTGTCTCAACCTCCCAAGTACTGGGATTACAAGTGTGCACTACCATGCCCAGTTTAAATACCATTTTTTAAAAATGAGTACTCAGTTTTTCCTCTGCTAGCTTTTAACATATTTTTAATCTTTGAAGTCCCACAGTTTCACAAAGATAGATTTAGTTGTAGATATTCTTGGCACACAACTTATACTTTCCAGGAAGACTCATGTTTTTCTTTAATTCTGGTAACTTCTAAGTCATCTTGTTTTTCATTAAATCCCGCCTTACTACCACTTTCCTGATTATGTCTTCTGGAGTTCCTCTCAGGTAAGGGATGGAGTCTCTCAAGTGTACACTTTGGCTGTACACTTGCCCATCTTCTCCATCCTCTCATGCTTCCTTACCTTCCAGAGGTTTTGCCTGACAACAACCCTTTATAAAGCACTTGTTCTAAGGAGCTCTGCTTCTAGACCCAAGGTTAAGTAACTATTCAAAGTCACACGCTGGTGAGGTGAGGGAGCCACCCTCTTTACCACCACACTGTAGCACCATTGAAACTGGGTTTCACATCAGGCAGGAAGAACGGGGTCAGTAGCGCCCCAGGACAGGCGTCCCTCCCACTTCTGCTGGATCCTCCGGATGCTACCTGCAGCAGGTCACAGTGGGTCTCTCCCGCCTCCACGCACTTTGTATTGCTGAATCATGGTGGCTCAGCCTGAACTGCCGGTGCCCTCCCCGGGCCCCCGTGGACTCCTCGGTTGAACATTCCACTGCAAGTCTGGTTGAACTTCTGCTCTGTCTGCCTGCCGTGGGGGAGCGTGGGAGTCTGGTCTTTCTCCACCTTCTTTTCAGCCTCTTGCCTGGCACAGCCGCTCTGCCCTCCTTCCTCCAAAGCCTTCTCTTTTTGGTTCTTAATAGCCTTTTCTTCTCTGAACAACCTTCCCCTTGCATTTCAAAAACTTTGGCTTTCAAAGGTATTGTTTCTGATCTGGGATCAAGAGCTTATTTTGGAAGTTAGAACTGAACATTGACTGTGTCTTTCTCTCTGCATTTCCACTGTCCTCATTCTCCTTCAGGTTCTGTGGGTGCCGGACAAGGAAGGGAAGAAAGGAAAGTACAGACATTTGTGTTGCAAGATGCTTTCTCACCAACGCATTGAGACTACACTGGCACGAAGCCTGGTGTATAGTATGTATGCAGCGCATGTTACCAGCATGCTTTCTCTCCTACTGGGGATTGAACCCAGTGGCATTCTATCTCCAAGCTATACCCGCAGCCCTTTTATTTTTTATTTTTGAAACAGGGTCTTGCCAAGTTGCTGAGGGCCTCCCTAAGTTGCTGAGGTTGGCCTGGAACCTACAATCCTCCTGTCTCCCATCATGCTTTTCTTTTGTGTGTGTGGAACTGGGAATTGAATCCAGGGGCATTATACCTCTCAGCTACAGCCCCAGCCCTATTTTATTTTTATTTTGAAACAGGGTCTCACTAGGATGATGAGTGTCTCACTACTCGTTGAGGCTGTCTTCGAACCTGTGATGCTCCTGTCTCAGCCTCCCAAGTACTGGGATTAAAGGTGTGCGCCACCACGCCTGGTTGCTTTTTATCATTATTAAGGCATTTTCCTTAGCATCATTTGCTGGTTCAGGTCTCATTACCACAGATTTCTTCCTGGACTTCATGTGCCCTTACTTCCCCCAGAGTTAAGTGCTCCATAGCCCTGCATAAATATCCAGTGTCTGGGGACCCTGGCTCTCTTGAAAGTTTCTCCCAAGGACTCCAATGGAATATGTGACTCCTGGGATCCCATTACAATAAAATCGTTGTACCCTGCAGATTTATCCTTCTCTATATACTATTGTGGGATCATGTTTTTTTTTTTTTTGGTACTGGGGATTAAGCCCAGGGCTATTCTACTTCTGAGCTATATCCCCAGTCCTATTTCAGTTTTTATTTTGAAACAGGGTCACACTAAGTTGCAGAGGGCCTCGCTAAGTTGCTGAGGCTGGCCGTGAACCTGCCCACGAATCATATTTAAATAAGCACAAACATCCCGCCTGTCTGTTTGCTCATTGTCTTTGTTTTGCTTATTTCCTTTTCTTTCTCTCAAAAGTCTAGAATAATAATATTTGAATTTCTATCTTTAAAACCAAAAAAGAAAAAAATTAAAGGACTAACTCAAATTAAAAAAAACCATTCAATTGTATCAGTTTAAAGACTCATATTCTGGCCTTGTGTTCATGGAGATGTGAAGACCTGCAGAACAAAACTAGAGAATGCAAAGAAGTATATGTGTTAAATTGTTTTACGTAACATTGATGAGTTTCTGCTGATACTCTGGGCACTAGACTATATACTGTGAGTATAAAGGAAATGTCAATCACTTGTTTCGAATTCCTAGCACCATGAGGAATAGCAACATGAAATAATGACCAAACAATATTAAGTGACAATCCTTGGCTATACCCCTACTGCAATTACCCTACCACCCCACAGCCCTAAACACTATGTAGCTAAACACTTAGTGAGCATTTATTTTGAGCATTTAATTTTCCAATCCCTTTGAGCATGTTTACTCAATCATATGGCTCTGTGTCCCAGATAGACATTGTTATCATTATGACTATTTTACAAACAAGAAAACTGAAGCACAGAAGGTGATAGTAGAATTCTCACCTCTGGTTCATAGTTTGGCTCTCTTCCCACTCTTTTAGTAAAAAGCTATCACGTCTTACTTATCACACTACTGTGATTCAGTGTCGAATCACAGTACTACTATAGTTTGGATCTAGAATGACCCCGAAGGTTCGTATGTTAAAGGCTTGTTCCCTAATGTGATGCCACTAGGAGGTAGTAGAACCTTTAGGAGGTAGTGCCTCATGCAAGAATTTAGATCACTGGGAGCCTTGCAGGGGATTGTGGGAGCCTGGCCTCTTCTACTTCTCTGATGCCATGAGGTGAGCAGCTTCCTTTGCCATGTGCTCCAGCTATGATTAGCTGCCTCACCACAGGCCCAAAAGCAACAGGCTCACTGACCATGAACTACAACCTCTGAAAGTATTGGTCAAAGAAAACGTTTCCTCTTTTTAAGTTAATTTATCTTGGGCATTTGTTATAGTAACAGAAACCTGACTAACCTGGCTCTTATATTTCTGCCAAGCCTGCTGTGCTCATTTTAGAATGAGTGCTCCACAAATTATAGATGTTCATTAAACTTTAGGAAAGAGTTCTTAAATCCTTTTAGATTTCCACTGGCCTCTAGAATTCCGAACTCTTCTAGCCCCTTGATCTTACTTGTCTGTCTAAGATTTACATCCACACAATCCTGGTTTTCAGACCTTCCGTGCCAAGAAAGTCAGAAATTGAGGGCTTGCTTTCGGCTCAGCAGTTGGTTCTCTGAGCCAGGGCTCCTTGTGGGAGTAGGTGGTGATGAGGAGATATGGCTGTCGCCATTAGGGAAACTGGTGAAGAGCAGTCCTGGGAGCATGAGAAGACATGAAGCATGAAGTTCAAGGAAGCACCTGGAAACCAAAAACTGGATCCAAAGAATATTGCCAACAACATGAAATTGGCAAGCCGTCAGAGGGTGTGGGAAGCAGAGCCCAGCAGTACCTGTTCACGGGCATGGAGATGGGTGTCTGCTGGGCCCTCCTGCTTCACCTACCTCAGACCCAGGCCCAAGTGGGGCCAGTGTGTCTGCCTGTGCGCAGCCCACCCCAGGTCAGGGGCACCCAAGCTCCACCCTCCTCCTGTTGCAGGGCTCCGCTCCAGGGAGGACTTTGATGGGTGAGAGGGGAGTCCAGCTGGGAAGGGAGGGGAGAAATGAATGGGGCCTATTTTGAGAAGTTGTCCACAAGCCAAAATGTAAAACTCATTCTTACAGCAAATAAAATCAGTTGATGGCCTTGATGGTTGTGCCGATCAACAATCAGGGATTGAGCACTTTGGGGTGGAATATGTGTCTTGTAATACAGGGGAGTTGCTTTTCTTTTTATTCTTGTAGAATTCATTTTGGTAATTACTTACATATTATCTCTCCTTTTTCTCTTACATGGGCAGTTTTTATATAAGGCAATATAAAAGAGACTGTGAGGGCTTTTATGATTATTTTTTATGTGGAAACCTGCAGTTTCAAGTCATGGTTTTCATGCCAAAACTCATGTACATTTAATCCAGTGGATTTTTTTTTCCTGGTTCCTATTGAAGAGTTTTATTTATTTATTTTGTCTAGTGCATTATATCTAGAACATTGCACCTGCATGGTGCATAGATTACTTTTAATACATTAATCTTAATCTTGCAAGGCTTTTTAATTTGCTGGGGGGTTTTTTTGCCTTGATTTTTGTTTTGAATAGATTCTGCTTACATGAGTCTACAGTGTGATGAGTAGGAATATGTCTACTTACTCATCATCTGGAAGGCGTTGCTCTATGTGTCGACAACCCTCTTAGTGATCTTAATAGTCAGCAAAGAAAATAATGCCATTGTGGAGCAGAAGTTAGCACAACAATTTGGTATCCTTTTCTTTGCTGTTTGTTAAGTCATCTAAAATATAACTTAAATAACTAATTGCTAGTGAGGGTTTCATGAAATGGGAACTGTCAGGCATGGCTATTAGCAACATTAATCTGTGAAGAACAGGTTTGGAAAGTCAGGTGGCAGTGTGAACTGACTGCAGATTTCCTGGTGTGAACCTGATTCTACTGCCCATCAGTGACAGGACTTGGGGCAAGTTACCTTCTCTAAGGCTGAATTTCCTTCTCTGTAAAAGTGAAAGTGATAATTCATACCTAACTTAGAGGGGTATTGTTAAAATTAAATAAGAATAATTATTATTTTAGGGAATATAAGCTAAATAACTAATCTAAAAGAATTAAAATGTGTTTATTGTACCATCATTCATAATTAAAAATTTTAAAGTCAGTTAAATGTTTGTCAGTAAAAGCATAATTAAGCACATTATTGCATAGTCCTGGGTGGCATGCTTTGCAGACATTACACAAGCACCTATAAGGATTATGCAGCAAAATAAGATGAACAGAAATCCCCAAATAACATAAATTGAAAATATAAGAAAGAAAATTTATGTGTAACATTATAAAATGCATATAAAATATAACCACAAAAGAAGGAAGAGAGTTCACAAAATGGTAATAGGGTGGTTGAGTCATACATCTTTCTTATCATTAAGTTCTCTATTACATTATTATAATGCTTTTATAATTAAAACACAGTAGCATTATTCATTACTTTTATTTTTGCTATTTATGAAACAATGCTTATTTTAGAAAACACAGATAATGGAGAAAACTGTGAAGAATAAAATTAACCTTAATACTGCCATTAATGTTTTAACTTATATTGTTTCATTCTTCCGTATGCATTATACATGATATATACATACTTATGTACAAGTGCATAGGTGTGCATATATATGTGTGTACAGTGCATATTTATATGTGTGTGTGTGCATGTGTACAGTGCATATACTTTTTTTGAATTAGCATTGCTTTACTTTCAATTTACCTCTCAGGCTGGTTTTTTTTCTTTCTTAGAATGCTCCTGGATGGAATGCAGAAGCATTCTACCTCCCAGTTATACTCCTAGCCTTCAAATTTTTTTTTTATTTTGAAACAGGGTCTTGCTAAGTTGCTAAGGGTCTTTCTAAGTTGTTGAGGTTGGCCTTGAACCTGTGATCCGCCTGTCTTGGCATCCCAAGTACTGAGATTACAGGTGTGCACCACCATGCTCAGCTCAGGCTGTTGTTTTTGCATCTCTTCTTTATCTTTGGCCTTCCCATACAAGCCTATTCCCCCTTTCCCGGGAGCTTTACATTCCTATGTCTTGAGAATGCCAAGCGGCTCTTTGAAATGTTCTTGTGTTTCTTGTCAAAAATAATCATGAGAGGTGAATGGTGAGTCCAACACCTCCAGTTACTTCTCTTTTTCCTTGTGGTGCTCTATGCCCCCCCCAGATGCCATGCTATTATTGTGGTCATTTTCTCTTTAATAAATGAGACCCAACCAGCCCCCTGGTCCCACGCACCTGCCCTTGAGGCCATGGAGCCTTCTCCCAGGTGGAAAGCAGTCGGGAGACCAGTGCACACAGAGCCCTTTTTAACAGGCATTTATTGTTTGATTCTTCAAGATTCAACTGGAAAATTCATCAGTTCTCTGTCCTGTTCTCTTAGAATTCGGGGAACACTCCTCTCTTATATAAATAGACACTGTGTTCAGCAAACACACAGCTAAATCTCTCATCCCGGGGTGCTCTCTCGGGGCCTTCTCTATCTTTTTTCTCACCTGAAGCATTTTACATGGAAAGAACTACATCTGCAGAGAGATTTATTTTCTTCTGCTTCTTACTTGGGCCTAGAACACAGATGAGAAGAATGTACTTACTGGGCTAGGGTTTTGTAGATACCTGGGACTCCTACTGTCAGAGCATTGGGTGGCTCTTCAGCTCAGTATCAGAGCTGAGCTAGAAACAAGGTCCCCTATGAATGCACAGGAATCTCTTCTCCCCTGGGATGAAAGCTTTGGACAAATGCAGAAAGAGAATGCCAATGATGAGTGGAACACTGAATGGATGGGATGTGGTGAGCATAAAAACGTGTGTTTTAAATCAGTACCTCAGCAATGGACGGCCATCTGAAGTTCCTCCCTCCCTCCCTCCCTCCCCTCCTCCCTCCCTCCCTCCCTTTCTCTCTTACTTTCCATCAGCTTTAGACCAATGATGTTCCATATAAGAGTAGATAGTGGGCGAAATTCAAAATTTCTTCCTACCTACTTTGTAAAAGGTGATCTTATATTTCAAAGGATAAAGCATGTAGAAACCTGTTTTGCTTCTCAACCTAGTTCCAGCTAAATATGCTTGGTAGTATTATCAGGAATGCATCTAAGAGCTTTCTAAAAGGTTGCCTGTGATTCTTGGTTTTCAGAGCTGCTTTAATTTTTTTCTGGTTATTATGAAAGGAATGTGAGGAAAACACTTAAAATTGTGGGTCCCTGATTATTTATTTATATATATGTATATGTATATATAGATAGATGATGTCTGTCTTTTCAATATATATTAACATATATTATTAATACATACATTTATGTATTATTAATATTACATATTAATGTATATTTATATGATTTCAATATATTTATTAAAGAAAGATGGTGTCTGTCTTTTCCTTATCACTAAACTTTCTAAAATGATGCAAAGAAATATTTTTTGAAATATTTCTTTTTTTTTCTGCAGTACCGGGATTGAACCCAGGGGCGTTCTACCTCTGAGCTACACCCCTGGCCCTATTTTTTATACTTTATCTTGAAACCAGGTCTCACGAAGTTGCAGAGGGCCTCACTAAGTAGCTGAGGCTGGCTGCGAACCTGGATCCTCTGGTCTCCACCTCTCAAGTACTGGGATTACAAGCATGCACCACCACGCCTGGCTTGAAATATTTCTTTCTGATTTTTTGTGTGTGGCACTAGGGATAGAACTCAGGGGCATTCTCCCTTCAAGCTATACACCCAACCCTTTTTATTTTTGAAACAGGGTCTTGCTAGGTTGCTGAAAGTCTCACTATGTTGCTAAGGCTGTTTTCGATCCTGTGATCCTCCTGGCTCAACCTTCCAAGTACTGAGTCACAGGCGTGAGCCACCACGCCTGGCAGAACACTTCTTAAAAAAACTTAGCTGGCAGAATATATGATGGATTTTCATAAACTGTAGGGTTAGTGGAGATGGGTTTGAGAATGAGAATCAGTAGTTTACCCATCCATCACTTTGTTAAGACACAGATTCCTGCCCAAATAAATTGATGGAAATAAGAAGGTAGGATATTTAAACTCTTCCCCTGTTTCCCATACTATGATCCCTGATGTACAACCAGGATTTGACTCAACTAGAAAATCAGGTGGTCATCTCTTTACTATATGGTATATGATATGTTCTTCCCTATCATACACTTCTACATCTCTTTGTGAAGTTCATCAGGAATAGAGAGACTAGCAGTGGTACATTGTATCTTAATAGGATAGTGTATTAGTTTGTTTTCTGTTGCTATAACAAAGTACCAGAGGCTGAATACTTTATAAAGAAAGGAGAGCTGAGTGTGGTGGAGCATGCCCGTAATCCCAGTACTTGGGAGGCTGAGACAGGAGGACTGCAGGTTCAAGGCCAGTCTCAGCAACTTAGCAAGGCCCTCCACACCTTAGTGAGACCCTGTTTCAAAATAAAAAATAAAATAGAGCTGGGGATGTAGCTCAGAGGCAGAATACCCCTGGCTCAATCCTCAGTTCCCTCCCCCAACCCCCCCACACAGAAAGAAAATAAAAGAGGCTATTTAAGTCACAGTTTTGGAGGCTGAAAGTCCAAGACCGGGCGGCCTCACGTGTTCAGCTCTGGTAAGGGCCTCATGATGGATGGCAACGCAATGGCAGGAACTGAGCAGAAGAATCACATGATGAGACAGGAAACCAGAGAGAGTCCGGGGCTAGGTTTGCTGCTTTTATAATGACTGACTTTTTCAGGAACTAACTGGGGTCCCATAAAAATTACACTAATCCACTGGGCACAGTGGCGCATGTCTATAATCCCAGTACTTGGGAAGCTGAGACAGGAGGATTGCAGGTTCGAGGACAGCCTCAGCAACATAGCAAGACTCTCAGCAATCTAGTGAGACCGTGTTTCAAAACAATAAATAAAAAACCAGTCTGAGTGAGTAGCTTAGACGTAGAATACCTCTGTGTTCGATCCCCAGTGAATACACACACACACCGAATTAAATCCCTTCTGAGGACAGTGTCCTTCATGACCTAATCACCCTCCACTAGGCCCCATCTCGTAATGGTTCCACCACCTTCCAACACTGTCACAGTGGGACCAAACTTCCAGCACACCAACCTTTGGGGTCACACGCAGACCATATGCAAACCATAGCAGGTAGATTTTTGTACATGTCTGTGGTTCCTATTGCCAGAGAATCAGCCATACAACTGGTGGCTCTTCAGCTTAGTTCCAGGGCTGAACTAAAAACAATGCCCCTTAAAAATGGTCAGGACCCTCTGCCCATGAAACAGACCTTCTACTAAAGGTGTGAAAATGGATGGAACCATTAAGCCGGGCATGGTGGTGCACACCTGCAATCCAAGTACTTGAGAGGCTGAGATAGGAGGATCACAGGTTCAAGGTCAGCCTCAGCAATTTAGCGAGATCCTCAGTAACTTAATGAGACTCAGTTTCAAAATAAAAATAAAAATATAGGGCTGGCGGTATAGTTCAGAGGTACAATGCCCCTGGGTTCAATCTCAGTACCATGAAAAAAAAAAGGAAAGAAAGAAAAAAAAGAAATGGATGGAACTATTAAATGAACTTCCATGGGAAAATGCTCTAGGTAGCATATAGGCTGAACTAAAAGTTATGAATCAAAGAGAAAGGTGTTTTGTTCTATTTATAATATCACCGATAAGAGGCAAGGCTGAAAGACAGAAAATGAGGCAGAAAGGAGCAGGTTGCAGCTGAAGACAGCGAGGGAGAGCAGGCACGCCTGGAAGGAAGCCTGTGACTCAGTCTGCAGTGGAGGCAAGGAGCGAGAGTGGGCCCCAAGGTGGGGAGGTCTCTGAGCATCCCGTGCTGAGCACAGAAAAGCACATTCTGGGGAAAGAAAATTCCTCCACTCTTTTGGCCAACAGAGAAGTTCAATCTGATTCAAATTGCCCAGAAATAATTTTTCTCCTGCATAAGCAGAAGACCAGCTAGAGGAGTCAGGAGATTCTGTCTGCAGGGAAACAGAGCCACACATGTTTGTTGACAGTTTGTTTATGAAGCTCATGGGCAAAAATGTTTTGGATGGGTCTCCATGTACAGCACTACTTCAGTTATCTGGCACCTCCACAGAATGATTCATTCTGGAGAATGCACGGGGTTTTGTTCCTCTAGAGGGCTAACCCTTTAGGACGCTCTGTTGTTTTTAAAGATTCTAGCCCTCTAGATCCCAACCTCAGCTCTCCGAGGTGGAAAAGCAACCGAGACTCTAACTCCCATCACCAATTTTTAGTAGAAAATAATTTTGGGGATAACAAAGAGTTAGAGAAGGCTAAAATATGCAAATAAACTTAGTAGAAGCTTACTTACAGTATAGAAGAAAATTATTAGCTTCTATCCAGGTTTTTATATTAGGAAATGATGCTCTATATACTTAAAAAATAGTCCAGTAATTTCTTTACAGTCAACTTCATAGTATAAATAATGCAAATGTGCAGGCATTTTACAAAACAAAATATAGGGTGATTTTCTATATATGTTTTAGTAATAGAGAATGAGTCATGTTTGAAACTTAATACATGCATGTGTTAAAACCCAGTAATTGGAAGTTTTATGTCAGAAAAAGTGTTAATGCATCCATGTGTCACCACCACACTGTGGGATTAACCAGTCCACCCACAACACAATGAATTAATAACAGGTTAAAGAGTAATTTATATTTAAAAAAGCAAAAATAGCACCAATTAAAAATTACAACTGATTCAAGACAGAAAATGACAAACTAATAAAGCACCTGTCCTCTCCAATTGCAAATTTTGCAATCTGTGGGTACATGCACAGTAGGACTTTTGTGAAGTCAGAGATCAGTGTGATGGTCATATTTTTAGAAGAATACTGATTTAGACTCTTCAATAAACCAAACAAACTTGCTAATTTTAGTCAATGAATACCAAATTTTAAATTTAATATCTCAATAGTAAGCTACAAAAAAGAGCTCTAAGTGGTAAGGATCTATGGAATTCGGAGTCACCCACCCATAGGAATTCACATGTTAGCAGGACCCTAAGGACTATGCTTCAAGAACCATTGAGCTGGAATGTCCTCAATTTAGGAGGAAAGACAAAGGTCTTTCTTTGAGTTAGTAGATTCCAAGACTTCACTTATTACCATTATTTATTTATTTATTTATTTATTTATTTATTTATTTATTT
>PVJS01042335.1:0-17562 GCA_004027185.1 Glis glis | reverse complement strand
TTTTTTTTTATACTTTATTTTGAAACCGGGTCTCACGAAGTTGTGGAGGGCCTCATTAAGTAGAGAGAGAGAGACAGGGAGAGAGAGAGAGACCAGGAGAGAGAGAGAGAGAAAGAGAGAGAGACAGAGAGAGAGAGAGAGAGAGAGAGCTGAGGCTGGCCGTGAACCCGGATCCTCCGGTCTCCACCTCCCAAAGTACTGGGATTACAAGCATGTGCCACCATGCCTGGCTCTCCATCAATTTTAAATGATAGCATTGCTGGATATACCAGTCTTGGTTGGAAGTTGTTTTCTTCCAGGGTTCGGAGTACTCCATACTAATCCCTCCTGGCATTCCTGACTTGGGTTGAGAAGTCTGGGGTAATTTTTATTGTTTTGCCCCTGTATGTCACCCTTTCTTTTGCTCTTGCTGCTTTTAGGATTCTTTCTTATGCCTCTACATTAGACATTTTAATTATTACGTGGCGTGGTGAGGTCCTTCTTTGGTCCTGTCTTGACGGTGTTCTATATGCCTCCTGTAAGTGAATGTCCAAGCCCTTTTCTATATTCAGAAAGTTCTCTGAAATTATTTCTTTGAAGAGGTTTCTTATACCTTTAGTCTGTGTTTCTAATCCTTCTTCAATGCCTTTTATCCTTAGATTAGGACGTCTTGTATTGTCTTATATTTCTTGGATGGCCAGGGTGTGTTGTTGTAATATCTTCTGTGTATTGTTGACTGTGTTTTCAGTTTTGAATGAACTGTCTTCCAGGAGTGATACCCTGTTTTCCATGTGGTCAAGCCAACTAGAGTTGGTTTCCATTGCAGTATTTAATTTGTTTACTGACTCCTTCGTTTCGTTCAGTGTTTCTTTCTGATTCTTTCTTAGAGCCTCAATTTCCTCCTTCATCTCCTCTACACTTTCTTTGAGGCCTTTCATCATTCTGAAGATCAAAATTCTGAATTCTCCATCTTGCATTTCCTGTAGGTTAGTATCAGTAATCTTACTTGATGCATTGTGAGTGTTTCTTGTTTCTTCACTGTTCCTCATTCTCGTATTTTCGGTGTTTTCAATTTTGTGTTTCTGTTGCCTCTGCATCATCTTCCTTTCTATGTATAAGACCTCTTGTTGGTCCTTGTAGACCCAATTGGGTCAGTACACTGCAGGCTGTGGTTCCCTCCTGTCTTGTTGACCAGGGCGGTGTGTGTGTGTGGGGGGGCACACAGAATTTGGAGCTTGGGTGTTGGCACATAAGGCGCACTTCAAGGCGTGGTGTTGCAGATGGGCTCTGAGGCGTGGGTGACGGTGCCGGAAGATACCCGGTCTCTGAGGCACAGGTGCACATGTGCTCCGTATCTCGGGGGGCATCGCTGGAGGTTGCCTGGGCTCTGATGCGCATTGCTGCATATCTTGAACAGGCCCTGGGGGGTGTGAGCTCTGGGTATCTGGTGGTGGTGCCTGAGGGTGCACAGGCGCTGAGGCATGGTGCTAAGGATCACACGCGGGCCCTCGTGAAGTGCTTGGGCTCCTGGAATTTGGTGGTGGTGCCAGTGCATGCCCTGGCTCTGAGGCAGTGTGGAGGGTCGTGTGGGTCTCAAGTGGTGGCACCAGAGAGTATCCAGGCTCTGAAGTGTGACACAGGGGCTCCTGGGTTGCACGGTACAGCATGGCTGGCCTGGGCTGGGCACGGCTGTTTTCCCTGGTCGCGCTGGACGGTGCAGCTGGTCGCCTGTGTTGCACTGGTTCACGTGTCTGGCTGCCTGGGTTGCACAGGATGGCGCAGCTGGCCTAGGCGGGGCACAGCTGGCTTCCCTGGTCACACGTGAAGGTACGGCTGGCCGCCTGGGTCGCACAATTCAGCGTGGCTTGCTTAGGCGGGGCGCAGGAGGGGGTGTTGCCGGCGTCTCAGCTGGGAACCCTGGTCGCGCAGGATGGCATGGCTGGTTGCACGGGACCGCGGGTCTGGCTGCCTGGGTGGCAGGGAAAGGTGCTGCTGGCCTAAGCGTGGTGCAGGGGGTGGGGGCTGCCCTGGTTGTGTGTGGGAGGGCGTGGCTGGCTGCCTAGTTGTGCAGCATGGTGTGGCTTGCTTAGGTGGGGCGCGGGGCCGCGGTGGCTCAGGATGTCCGGGTCTCGGCTGGGGGCGTGGGGCTGCGGGGCACAGTGCGCGGGGCTGTGGGGTGCCCGGGTTTTGGCTGGGGGCGCGGAGCGCCCGGGTCTCGGCTGGGAACCCTGGTCGCGCAGGATGTTGTGGCTGGTTGCCCAGGATGGCGTGTCTGGCTGCCTGGGTGGCAGTGGAAGGTGCTGCTGGCCTAGGCGGGGTGCAGGGGGTGGGGCCGCCCTGGTCCGCGTGGGAGGGTGCGACTGGCCACCTAGTTGTGCAGGACGGCGCAGTTTGTGTAGGCAGGTCGCAGGGCCGGGGCACGGGGCCACGGGGTTCCCGGGTCTGGGTTGGGGGCGTGGGCTGCAGGGCATGGGGCACGGAACTGCGGGGCGTGGGACTGTGGGGCACGGGGCCGCGGGGCTGCGGGACGTGGGGCGCCCGGTTTTTGGTTGGGAACACTGGTTGCATGGGATGATGTGGCTGGTTGCCCGGGATGGTGTGTCTGGCTGCCTGGGTGACAGAGGAAGGTGCTGCTGGCCTAGGCAGGGCACAGGGTGCGGGGGCCGCCCTGGTCTCATGTGGGAGGGCGTGGCTGGCCACCTGGTTGTGCAGGATGGCGCGGCTTGCCTAGGTGGGACATGGGAAGCTGGGCAGGGCGCAGGGCCGGGGCGCGGGGGTGCGGAGCGCAGGGCGCTGGGCACAGGGGCCTCCTGGATCTTGGCTGACCAGGAGCTCCGATGCAGGGTACTGGGGATCGCGAGGGCTCGTAGTGCCGTGGAGGGGGAGGTTCTCGGTTGGGGCAGGAGCCCATGATCCATCTGCTGCTGTGATTTCCCCACCACTCACGGAATTCTATTCCAGTTTCTCCTTCAGATCTGTCTGTGGCGCCGGGGGCTGTTAGTCCCAGCAGTAGGGACCGGGGTAAGATGGCTCCTTACCGATCTTGCCGACACGGGATTGCAGCTTTCTGAGGAATTCTGGAGCTGGTAGACTCTGTGTCTGCGTATTCGTACTTGGGTAACTGGATTTTGGGTTTTGGTTCTTCTGTCTCTGTGCGATGTTGTTTAGTTCTGAGCCCCCGAGGCGTTTCTGAGATAGTTTTGAGGCAGGCTCGTTCAGGGGCTCCTATTCCATCGCCATCTTGCTGCCGATCCCTCAGCAACTTAATGAGATTGTCAGTAACATTGTGAGACCCTGTTTCAAAATAAAAAATAAAAATAGGGATGGGGATGTAGGCAGGCAAATGCCCCTGGGTTCAATCCCCAGCACCACAAAAAAACAAAAGCAGAAACAAAAACAACCTTGTCAACTCAAGCATCTTATTTATCTTCTGATTCTTCCGTTGGGAGGCCAAATGTGAGTGAATGCAAGTGTGGCGTTTGAAAAACCTTGGGTTGATCTCGCCTTCATGACTGGGCAGTTTTGCTCTTTCTGTTCATTACAAGGTACTTCCAAATAACTTTTGCTTCTATTGTTCAATTCTCCCCCTATGAATACATGGACACTGAGATGGGGATGTAGCTCAGTGGTAGAGTAATTGCCTAATGTGCATGAGGCCCTGGATCTAATCCCCAGCACTGCAGAAACCAAAAACGGAATACATGGAAACTGTGGGAATAGCATTCTGGATATTAATATCTTCCTCTCTGATTCCTTTCCTACTCAGGCAGATTGTTATGTTCAATGTTAAGGGGATGGCTTAAAGGTAACACTAGAAAAAATACCTGAATTTGAGATGTTTACATTTAAGCCAAGAAGAGCAGGAACAACCACAATAGCAAGTTTATTTCTTAAGACAATAACAAAATCATTAGGAAAACGACTAATTTATTCCCACCATAGGTTAGGCTATCAGAAAGGATACACTGGGTGCCTAATGCATGCAGAATGCTCAGTTGGGTCTCGAGGAGGTCTCTCATTAGGTCGTCGGTCTTTCTTTCCAATAAAAGGTTTCTTTCCAATAAAAGAAGAGAATGGATTGCAGGCTTGCTGCTCTTTCTTTCCATCATATACATTTAATATTCAGTCAACATCTTGAACCTTTACCAAAAAAGGAAACTTTAGATTCAGATGGCCTTATTGGAAAATTCTACCAAACATGTAAGGAAAAAATAATCACCATCTTATAGAAAGTCCTCCAGAAAATAAAAAGGCGTGACTGATTCCAATGAGTTTATGAGGGTAGCAGAACCTTAACACCAACACCTGAGAGGTCAGTAGAAGGCAGATGGTAGGCCAATCTCATTCATGAACATAGATACCAAAACCCCATAGCAATATTAGCCAAGATAATCTGGACATCTATGAAAAGGATATTATGTTATGATCAAATGGAGCTTAACCCAGAAATGCAGGGTTGCTTTAACACTTGTAAATGAATTATTGTGGCATTAGCCCCACATTAACAGAATAAGAGAAAAATATCTACAGAAAAATAATTCAATAAAATTGCACTTTCATTCACAATAAAAATGCTTAGCAAAATAGGAATGGGAAGATGTTCCTTAAGTTGGTTAAGAACACCTACAAAAAGCTTACAGCAAACATCATATTTAAGGAGAAATGCTGAAAGCTTTCCTGTGAGCTGGGAAGAAGACAGGAAGACCTTATACCTATTCAACACTGTTTTATACGTGAGAAAAATTAAAAGCTATAAGGGGTTGGAAGAGAGAAATTGAAAATTTATTCTTAGACAACATGATTGCATACTTTGAAAGTTTAAAAGAGTCTACAAATAACTTGTAATTATTAAGTAAATTTAGAAAGTTTTCTTGGTACAAGGCTATTCTAAAAATTTTAAAATGTATTTCTGTAAGTCAGGCATGGTGGCAGGTTCACGGTCAGCCTCAGCAACTTAGTGAGGCCTTCCGCAACTTAGTGAGATCCTGTTTCCAAATAAAAAATAAAATAGGGCTGGGGTGTAGCTCAGAGATAGAATGCTTCTGGGTTCAATCCCCATAAAACACACACACACACACACACACACACACACACACACACACAATATATATATATATATATATATATATATATATATATATTTCTATGTAGCAGGACAAGTTTAGAAAATGAAATGTAAAAATGATGATTTATAGTAGCATAAAAATATAAAATTCCTGGATATAAATCAAATGAAAGACACACAAGGCTTCTATGCACTAATCTGTAAAACATTATTTATATAAATTAAAGGCATAAACCAATGGGTGATATTTATCCTGTTCTTTCATTAGAGGACACAATATTGTGCAGATGTCAATTTTCTTTAATTAATTTATAAATTTAAATTACAACCAAAATATCAACAGGGTTTGTTTTTCTTTATGAAAATTGACAAACTAATTCAAGAATTTGTATGAAAACACACAGGGCCAAGAATATACAAAATAGTCTTAAAGTAGAAGGAAAACATGGACTACTGTGCTATTGAATATTAAAAGCCACGATAATTGTTGGTACACCCATAGGACAGAATAGAGAGTCCAGAACTAGATGTACACTAGACACAAACTAGAACCAGATATGAACACTAGATATATGATGAAGGTTACAGTATAAAGCAAAGGAGAGGTGAACAGAGGACTTTCTAATAAATGGTCCTGGGTCAACTGGATATTTACTTTTATTTTTTGTGGTACTGGGAATTGAACCCAGGGGTGTTCTGCCACTGAGATGCACCCGGTATTTTGAAATACGGTCTCGCTAAGTTATCGCATGCTGGCCTCGAACCTGTGATCCGTCTCAGTCTCCCAAGTTCTGAGATTATAGATGTACACTGCTGTGCAATAAACATACATGAACTCAAATTATATGCAACAACATCATTCCGTTTCAAAAGAAGAAAGAAGATAGATGCAAAAGAATATATATTGCTTATTCCATTTTTATAAAGATTGAAGATAGGTAAGTGGTGTTAGAAGTCAGGATAGTGGTTACCCTTGGGGAGGAGGAATTTGGAGGATACATGAGGAGCTTTCTGGCGTGCTTGGAATTTTTTCTTCCTTGACCTCAGTGATGTTTATATGGGTGTGTTTACTTTGTGTTAATACCTAGATTCAGATGTGTGAATGTATGTGATCCAGAATCTGAACCAATTCTCTCCAAGGTCACTGCTAACACTCTGGTCCAGGCCACCATCATTACCATCATTACTCATCTGACTTGTGGCCATATCTTCTTGTTTCTTCTCTCTGCCTTTACTCTTTCTAATTATAAACATTAACTCATATCAATTGTGCAAATTAATGGGTTTCACAGTGACATTTTCATACACATATGCATCATGCTTTAATCATATCCACCCTTCTTATCCGTCCTCCCCAGTTTTTCTGTATCTGGTTGATTTTGCTTAGCACGATGACCTCCAATTCCATCTGCTTCCCTGCAAATGCCAGAATTTCATTCTCTTTTTTGATGTTTGAATACCATTCTATTTTGTACGCACAATTTTTCTTTATCCTTTTATCTATATGAGGGACATCTAGCTGATTCCATAACTTGGCTATTGTGAATAGTGCTGTGATAAACATAGGTATTTAGGTATCTCTATTGTATGATGACTCTGACTTCTTTGGGTATACACCAAGGATTGGTATGACTGGATCATAGGGCAGTTCTTTTTTAGTTTATTGAGGAATCTCTATACTATTTTCCATTGTAGCTGTACTAATTTATATTCCCACCAACAGTGTATCAGGGTTCCTTTTTTCCAGGGAAGACTTTTCAGAGAAAGTAAAGATTGAATTGAGATAGGATGAGATTAAACAAAGTTGATTTAATAGGCCTGGGGTGGGGACCAGGAATGGACATTTTAAAGAAACATCCCAGGTATTTCTAACGTACAGGAAGAATGGAGAGCCACCTCATACTGTAGCTTCATACTGAAGCTTATACATATGTATACATATATATATATATATTTACACATACAAATTGCCTGGTATCTTGTTGAAGACAGATCCTGGCTCAGGAAGTCAAGTGAGAGTCTGACTCTAAGTGCTGCTGCTGCTGCTGCTGCTGTTCTGGGGTTGGCACTTTGAGAAGCAAGGCTGTATGGTACTAGCCTTATAGCTCTTAGAGATCTGATAGCCCAAGCTCTTTCTCATAGCTCCCCAATCTTTTTGAATTATCAGATGATTTCAGCTCAGCAGAGTGGATGGGGTTCAGTTATGTCATGAATTTGTTCTACCTAGACTCTGTTTATTGTTTTGTGGGCAGGCATGTGTGTGTTTTGTTTTCTTCCTCCTCCACAGGCTGAATTCCCTCAAAGGTCAGGAAGTATATCCAAGTCAACCCTGTGTCCTCTATCTAATCCAGTGTGGCCAGGACAAATTTAATAAATTCTAACTGAACAGTACGGAATTTATCCAAGAAGTTACTCTCTCCCATATTATATGGGTAAATTATTTAAATTATCCTTTGGAAAGAACCTTTAATTTTCCCTTGCCCTGAATATAAGTGACTACATTTATATTTATGATATGCCTAATCAAACAAATATTCATGATAAAAATTATAGAATAAGAACTGTAAAGAGCCACATGTGGTGGCACATGCCTGTAATCCCAGTACTTGGGAGGCTGAGACGGGAGGATCGCAGGTTCAAGGACAGTCTCAAACAACATACTGAAACCCTGTTTCAAAATAAAAAATAAAAAGGGCTGGGGCTGTAGCTTGGAGGTAGAATGGCGTTCTGAGGTTTAGTCCCTGGTACCAAAAAAGAAAAAAATAAATAAAAAGACCTGTAAAAGCACATTGGAAATTGTGGAGTGTTATAGAATTTCAGATATTATCATTAGTAAAGCAATAATAGAAAACATTCATATATTCAGCTGAGCTTCACAATATTTCTAAAAACTATAGGGAGAAGTTTTTTTTTTTCCAAATAGGCTACTATGGCAAACTTATCTGATAAGAATGAAGTTAGACCATGGAAAGCATAATTAATATTTTTTAAGGGCAGTGATTTTAATAGTTATTTTTTTTTTCTTTTGGCGGTACTGGGGATTGAACCCAATGGCATTCTACCTCTGGGCTACACCCCCAGCCCTATTTTTTATTCTTTATTTTGAGACAGGGTCTCACTAAGTTGCGGAGGGCCTTACTAAGTAGCTGAGGCTGGCCTTAAACTCGGATCCTTTAGTCTCAGCCTCCCAAGTACTGGGATTACAAGTGTGTGCCACCACGCTTGGCAATAGTTAATTTTTGAATCAGTATTTAATTAGTACCTATTACTGGGACTTGAGTTCACAGGGATATTAAAGACTTATGGTAACAATTAGAGAAAGGCCAAAGGGTATATCAGAATGTTGATGTTTACCTTAAGTAGAAGGTATAATGCTCCCCTTAAATATTTGTTCTATATTGGCCAAAGCTTCACATGCCGATTTCCTGTTTAAATCATAAATCCAATGAACCGATAGTGTAAAAGTAAAACAACAACAAATAACACTTATTGAGTGCTACTGTAGGCACTTTATATGTATTAACTCATTTAAAAGTCAATGATTATTATTAACTCAAATTTACAGGCTAGACCCTGAGGCTCAGAGAAGCTAAAGTAGAAAATTATCTCTTTCTAGGAGTGGAGCATATTTGAGATTCTACATTAAAATTAGAATATTTCAGAAAGGCAATGGAATGGAGCAAAAAATCATAGCTGTGGAATCAGATTCACACGAGAATACTTGTCTTGCCACTAATTCTCTGCAAATCCTTGGCAAACCGCTTAACCCTTCAGGATTTCCGTTTTCTCATCTTAAAAATAGGATAAGATCATGTATTCTATTTGTTTCACTCATGCCACTTCTACCCACCTTGGCTGGGAGGCGAGAATCAACCAACTAAGTTAGATCTATCACCAGCATCTTGAGCTTATACCATGACCTTCCTCCTCTCCCCGCCCTCTCTTCTTCCCTCCTTTCCTTACTTGCATCTTTTATGCACCTGCTTTAACCCAAGTACTTTACATACATAGACTAAGCTTTCTTTTCTTTTCTTCTTTCTTTTCAGGTAATTTTACATCAGTCTGGTTGAAAGGTATGGTAACTCTAAATTACACAGGCCTCTGCATATGTGGCTAATTCTATCTAAAACTCTTATTAAAAGTCTTTCTCCAGTAAAAAAAAAAAAAAAAATTACACAGGAGGTAGGCAGGGATTTGGGCTAGGTTGTCATTCACAGAGAGCTAGAATGAACAAGCCTACCCATGGAAAGAACATATTTCCAGCTAGAAGATGTGGAGGTCAGTGTGGAGGAGATGTGGGAAAAGCGTTACAATTGGGATGAACAGTTGGAAGTCAACCACAGCAATGATGGCTGCTGTTTAGATCTGTATCAGGAACCAAGCTAAGCACTTTCCATGTATGACCACACAGCAACTCTATGAGAAAAATAGTATTTAGACTCCATTTTACATCTGATAAAATCAAGGCCCAGGGATATTACATAACTGATCTTGTGCAATTATATGTTGACATCCAATTTTTTAAAAAATTGATCTTATAAATATTTAATGCTGATCATAATGCATTCACACAGTATATGAATGAATTTTACAGTACTAAATGAAAGAAGACAAAACATTCATACACTACATGACTCCATTTATAGAAAGTACAAAACTAGGCATACCTCATCTGGAATGCTGGAAGCAAGGATAGTGGTTAACTTTGGTAGGTAGTGGCTGGGGGGGGCACCAGGTATTTCTGGGGGTACTGGTAATATTCTTATTCTTGATCTGGGAGCTGTTTTACATATTCACTTTTCAAAATTTAATGAGACGCACTTAGGATTTTTATGCTTTTCTGAATATAGGCTGAATAGATGCTATTTTTGGATAGAAAGTAACTAAATAAAAATTAATGAACAAGATCTCCATTTGTTACATCTTAATACAATTTCTTTCACTCTTTGGAGTTATATTTCGACTTCATATTTTCTCATAGAATTTTATAATAATTGAAATTTTAAAATTTGATATTTTGTGACTCTCATGCTCGAAGACTTAAACATTTTTCTTCAGGATTGAGTTACCTTTAAGATTTTTATTAGTACTCACTAGGCGACATATAAATATATTATACATTTTGATATAAAATATTAAGCATTGTCAGGCATGGTGGCATATGCCTGTAATCCCAGTACTTGGGAGGCTGAGACAGGAGGATTGCAGGTTTGAGGACAGCCTCAGTAATTTAGTGAGACCCTGTTTCAAAAAAATAAAAATAGAAAATAAAAAGAACTGGTGGTGTAGCTTGGAGGCAGAATGCCCCTGGGTTCAATCCCCAGTACCAAAAAATATATATATATAACAAACTGGGCACAATGTGCACACCTATAATCCCAGCTACTCAGCAGGCTGAAGTAGGAGGTTCATAAGCTCAAGGCCAGCCTGAGCAATTTAGCAAGAATTTGTCTCAAAATAAAAATAAAATTTAAAAAATAGGCTGGGAATATAGCTCAGTGAAAGCATCCCTGGGTTCAACCCCCAGTACCACAAAACAACAAAAACAACAACAACAAATCATTAAACATGAGAAGTAAGTTTTATTAGAAATGTGTTTTAAAATCAGCTGGCTGGGCCTTTTCTTTAGGGTGAATAGTTAGAATGGATGAGGGTTCAAATATCAACTTTCTCCCCACTATGGATCATATAAGTATGGAATGGACTGGAAACCCAGAATAGAAATAGAAGGGCTTTGTTTATTTTTAACAACAATCCCTCACAATTATTTGAATCCATTTTGAGCTGGTAACAAAAAATCACAGTAACGTATAACCAAAAATTACTTATAACAATCTGTCATTGATCTTCTTCAATTTTGTTCAGATTGTAAAAGAATTTGTGAAATATACTTATTCAGTTTCTAAGTTACTGGTAAGCATAACAAAAAAGGTTTCACTATTACTCATCAAGTGACTATTAATTATACCTAATTCTCTTTCATTTTAAGGCATGTTTCAAAATAATTGTTCAGAAACTATTGGGAACATTGAGGTATTGTTCATTTCAATATACCTTTGCCAATTCAGTAATGTTTTTGGTAAACTGCATTTATTGTAGCACATGCCTTAAATATTTACTCATCATAAACCTTGGAATTATAGACTTAACTCATTCAAATTCTGGAAAACATCTGTTGTGTAACCAAATAGGCAAAACCAGTCTTCATTATCAAACCAATTAGATAAATTAGACTCACTGTCTCCCAGACAAATCTGACCCCACTTATTAGTTCAAATAAATGTGTTAATACAACTCCTTGACATCTTACTTCTTTTTTTTTTTTGCGGTACTGGGGATGGAACCCAGGGGCATTCTACCTCCGAGCTACACCCCCAGCCCTATTTTTTATTCTTTATTTTGAAACAGGATCTCACTAAGTTGCGGAGGGCCTCACTAAATAGCTGAGGCTGGCCGCGAACCCGGATCCTCCTGTCTCAGCCTCCTGAGTACTGGGATTACAAGCATGCGCCACCACACCCAGATGACATCTTACTTCTTAATGCTATTTTAGGATAGAAAAATCACAAAGCCTCACTAGGAATTTACTGACTAAATAAAATAAAGTTTCACAGCCTTCAAAATGTCTTATCTATACACTCTGTGCTTTATTCTCTTCATCTGTCTTCTTACAGAAATGCTTTTTTTTTGGTAAATAGTGGAGCAATGGACGAGATGATGTCCTTAAACTCATTGTCATTCTCTGTGCTGCACTGTGTAAAACATCTAAATCCATTACATCCCTAGAGGCTGAAACTCCCTGTTTCTATTCTGCACTTTGCTCTTAACAGAAATATATATAAGACAAAGAAAAACACAAGTCCTAGCAACACTCTATGAAGTCTTGATTAAAGAAGGCGCTAGGATTCATATTTGAAAGTTTTTTTTTTGATGGGAAGTCTGGAGGCTTTTAATATCTCAAGACACTGAAATACAGTAAAATTTGGAATGAGAGAGATTCTATTTATTTTTATTTGCCTATCTATTTATATATGTATGTATGTATCTGTTTAGGTGGGAAAAGGACGTATGAAGTGGGAAAGGAGAACTGTCATGATGCCTCCCACCCAATACTATTCTCAGACAGATCATTTTTTTTTGTGTGTGTGTGTGTGTGTGGTACTAGGGGTTGAACCCAGGGGCATTCTACCTCTGAGCTACATCCCCAGTCCTATTTTATTTGTTATTTTGAAACAAGGTCTCGCTAAATTGCTGAGGGCCTTGCTAAATTGCTGAGACTAGCTTTGAACCTGTGATCCTCCTGTCTAAGCCTCCCAAGTACTGGGATTACAAGCATGAGCCACCAGGCCTAACTAGACAGATCAATTTTTTGAAAGAACCTGTACGGAAGGTGAGGATCTCGAAAATGATTCCCTTTAAAGTGTACGTGTATATCCCTTGGAAATCTGTGTAATCCCAAAAGCTCTTATTCATTTTCTCTCTCTCCCCCCACCCCTCTCTCCCTTTTTCTCTCTCCCTCTCTCCCTCTCTCCCTCCCTCCCTCTTTTTGTGGCATTGGCATTGAATCCAGCATCCAGTGTATTCTACCTCTGAGATTGTAGGCATGCACTACCATGCCCAGCTCCAAAATCTTTTACTCTCTTTTTGAAAAAATGCTGATACAGAATTATAGATTAAGAGTTTGATGTGTTCAACAGAATCTAGGCATGGTGGTGCAGGTGAAGTAGCTCATGGAGTTAGTTGCTGTAGAAAGGTGAGTGTATTTAGAAGTGGACCAAGGCCTGAGCTGGGTCAGGATGAGTGGGGTCGGGGAACATAGTGTTGAGTAACTTGAACCATGGTGGTAGAAAGCGGGAGACTCATTGTATGATGTGTGTGTGGGAGGGAGTGGGGGTGGGTGAAATGCTTATCTTTTGCCAGGAAAGGCCTCATATGGGTTAGGGCATGTTTATTTGATATAAGGATTGATTTGTGGGGGAACAAGATGAGAAATTGAAGGGCAAGGAAGAGCACAACAGGGATATTTATCAACAACTCAGAAGAGGGAAATACAGAAAGTAACTCTTCATGATTTATCACGTATCAGATGAAGGTAGATCAAATTACAATAATTTATTAAGGAAATTAGAATTTGAGAATATGTCATCCTGGGAAATTGTATGCTGGTGAAGTAATCTCTTTGTTGGCTAAGTTGCTTCAATTTCCACAATCAAGTCACCCAATAGTAGAATTTTGATAGTAGTTTTGATAATAGGCTGTATGTTTTGAATAGTATCTGAGGAACATCTTTCTTATTACTTCTGCATTTCCCTAAGGAGACAAATATGGAAAATAAACATGCAAGACGTTCCTGGGAAAGAATAAAAATGTGTTATATTTTAATTAAAACAAGTTTTTCTTCTTCTGGATTTGTGATAACCTTTAGAAATATGACAGAAAACACACACACAAATGTGAATGCAGTTACATGCACACTTTGGGAGTTTCCCAAAGAGCAAGAGACAATTCTAATTAGTTAGAAAAGATAAGAATAGAAATATTGAATTTAAATTTGAACAAGAAGCATTTGAAAGATTGGAGAAAAATTTAACAGTAAGATCAACTGGGAAATGAAAGCAATTTCTGGAAGAGCAGATGGATCTAAATCACATGAAAACTTAAAAGTCGCTACTTAACAGACAGTGTAGGAAAAAGTGAATGACGAAACAGATGCTGGCCCACAGGGGAGTGCACGTACCATGACCCTCTAAGAGTCTCCTCTAGGCCTCTGTTGTAGGAGGAGGATGCACCCATGGACTTAATGTCTTCTAAAGACACACATGAAGGAAACACGTAAGAGCAGTGAGGCGGGCTGGAGAGTGTTTCAGTCCCTGGCCTTGGGTGACTTTCTTCCATCCAGTATGAAAACAGGAGTTGGAGGCTGTACATGGGTGAGAAGACCCAGGCCCCTGCATGGTGAGCAAGGACACACTTTCCACTGGTGCGTGTTCGCCATCTGTGGCTGAGCCTGGAGCCTGGCAACTCAAGGAACATGGAGGCAGAATTTCTCATTACTGCCAGGGGTGGTGATGTATGCCTGAAATCTCAGTATTTGGGAGCCTGAGACAGGAGGATCGTAGATTCGTGTACAGCCTCAGCAACTTAGTGAGGTCCTCAGCAACATAGCAAGACCCTGTTTCAAAATAAAAAAATAAAAAGAGGTGGAGGTATGGCTCAAGGGTAGAATGCCTCTGGGTTCAATCCTCAGTAACACACACACACACACACACACACACACACACACACACACACACTTCTCCTTACCACCAAGAAATGTAGTTTTAAGGGCAGATAAAAGAAACTTACCTTTTCCTGGAATAACGGGGCCAGTAAGGTCCAGAAAAAAAAATCACTACATTTCAGGGCACAAAAGGCCTAAGAGAGGTTATGGATGAGCACATGGGATAGATATTATGGTTGTTGTTTTCCTTGCTTAGCTCAGAAGTCACTAAAGAGTGTTGCCCTCTGAGTGGAATTTACTTTTCCAAGATAAATGAGAACCTAGAGAGAGTAGCTTAGTAGGACAGCAAATGTCTGTGACTATTTCTATTACACCTTATGAACGATTGTGAACATAGAAGTGGTGCTGTAGGACTGATTATAAAAATGAAGCCTGAACATTCCTTACACTTTGGTTTATAGGTTTCCAACATTAATTAATAGGCTGTAATTAGAGTCTCCTGTACATAAACTAGACCCTGATCTAACAGATTTAATTGCTAGTGTTTCTTTGCAAGGTTAGGCCATCCATGAGGCACAGAAGCTCTTGCACATGCTCTGGACATCTGCAATGTTCACACACCATGTGTTCTTGGGGTCTGTGTTCACCAGGTGATATTCTTCAAACAGCTGGACTATATTATGGCAAGCTATGCTCCACTTAGAGAGCATATTTATTACCCATTGTTAGGGGTTGACTTTTGTCCTTTCATGCCCAGATTTATATCTGGGAGTCCTAATACTCCCTCAGAATGTGACCTTATTTGGAGATAGATTCTTTAGAGAGGTAATCAAGTTGAAGTGAGGTCATGCTGGGCATGGTGGTGCATGCCTGTAATCCCAGTACTTGGGAGGCTGAGACAAGAGGATTGCAGGTTCAAGGTCAGCCCCCAGCAACTTAGTAAGGTTCTCAGTAACCTTGAGAGACCCCGTTTCCAAATAAAAAATAAGATAGGGCTGGGAGTATAGTTTGGAGGTAGAATGCCTCTGAGTTCAACCTCCAGTACCCCCACCCCCCCAAAAAAAAGAAGAAGCGAGGTCATTAGGGGAGACTTAATCGAATATAAAAGAGGTCCTTATGCAAAGGGAAACTTGGACACGGAAATACTCATAGAGGGAAGACAGTGGAAGAGGCAGAGGGAGAAGTACCTATGGCCAGAGTGAGAGGACTGGCAGGTTCTTCTCTTACAGATCTCAGAGGATTCAAGCCTGCCAATGCCTTGACTTCAAACTTCTAGCCTCCAGAACTTTGAGCCAATTGATTTCTCTTGTCTAAGCCACCCACTTTGTGGTGTTTGGTAATGGCAGCCCTAACAAATTGATATACTCTTTAATTATGGGTTCACATAGACTTCATTCATTCATTCTGCTATTGAGCACCTTCTGTGTGTTAGATGCTGAGAATACCATGATTTTGATCCTCATGGAATTTCTAGGTGCTTGATGAAAATAGATAAATAAACTGACAGTTTAAAAGTGCTTAAGTAGGAGAAGAAAGGTTGGGAAGTCAGGCATGGCGGCATATGCCTGTAATCCCAGTACTTGGGAGGCTGAGACAGGAGGATTGTAGGTGTGAGGCCAGCCTCAGCAACTTAGTGAGACCCTCAGTAATTTAGCAAGACCCTGCTTCAAAATGAAAAAATAAATAGGGCTGGGGGGACGCCAGGCGTGGTGGCACACGCTTGTAATCCCAGTACTTTGGGAGGCGGAGACCGGAGGATCTGGGTTCACGGCCAGCCTCAGCTCTCTCTCTCTCTCTCTCTCTCTCTCTCTCTCTCTCCTTAGTGAGGCTTCTGCAACTTCATGAGACCCGGTTTCAAAATAAAGTATAAAAAATAGGGCCGGGGTTGTAGTGCGGAGGTAGAACACCCCTGGGTTCAATCCCCGGTACTGCAGAAAAAAAAAAAAGGGCTAGGGGAGTGGTATCTCAGAAGTAGAATGCCCCTGGGATCAATCTCCAGTCAAAAAAAGAAAAAAAAGATTGGGAAATATTTGATTCAATTATTTAGTGTCTACTATGTACTAAGCAGCATGATTAAAAGTTAAGAAACACACTTGAAATACAGCTCTGCCACTTTGTTTTTAAGGCCAAAGAGTTGTTTTATCTAGGTGTCAGGTTCCTTATCTGTTAAAATGGGGATAATAGTGTCTTCTAATGGGATTTTTATGAGTACTAAATGAGATAATTGATGTAGAATATTTTGCATAGTGCCTGAAACAGAATGCATGGCAGGTAGTATTACTAGGTGCTCAGGGAACATGTCAGAACTGGAATGCTATGCAGACAAATAAGTGGGTTGAAGACTGACAACCAAACAGAGTGTGTAATCCAGACATCTACTTTTCTACTCAGACAAGCTGTTCATCAGTGTCACGTGGGAAACACAGTTGGAGCAAAGTAATGGTAATATTTCATCCAGAGAGATCTGGCCCGGCCTTCCTGCCTAGTCTCAAGCTCTTGGGGGCTGCTGAGCACTCTGCCATTTAGGAAGAATAACTTTGTTTTGCGATATCCAAGAAGGGAACAGTGCCCGTGGATTTGGTTTGACATTCTCATTTTGAGCTGGGCAGTATAATTTGCATGAGTGGTGTCCTGACGATTTTTTGAGTTGTGACTTAAGAAGCTGGACATGAGCTTTGATGTCTAAGGACATTAAAATGAGAAATTTTGGACACTTGGAAGTTTCAACTTGTTAAAATAGCAAACTTAAACAGAGTGGGAATTGGCAGCTCTTGCTTCAGGAAGATTTGAGTAGAGTGATATTGGAATATGATTCAAGACTCCTCTCTTGCATTTATTTCCAGAGCAATGACAGAAAATTTCAGCTTTCGTGTGCAGAAGCTTTTGGACAATGGAGGTGCTAGAAATAGTTTTGGACAATGGAAGTGCTGGAAATAGGTACTTTTCTATCCTTGGCTTTGTTCAGATAGGGATATTTTTAAAGCATAGATTCCCATGGTTCCCTAACAGGCAAAAGCAATCATCAGCATCCCATGTCCTTCCTTCAAAACAGGCTCAGGCCACTCTCCAGGTGGCGTAAAACTTGGGCCAGCCGAGGGGCTTCAGGATCTGATGGCCTCTGCTCCACTCTGTTCCTAAGTGATGAGATCACTAACAGCCCTTTGGCATAAGAACGGTGGCAGTTTTCTCCATTTTTGTAGAAACAAAACAAAACAAAAAGTCCAGTAGAAAAGAACCATTTCCATTGGAGAAGAAGGAGGAGGAGGAGGAGGAGGAGGAGGAGGAGGAGGAGGAGGAG
>PVJS01042334.1:5171-17660 GCA_004027185.1 Glis glis | reverse complement strand
GGGGGGGGGGGGGGGGGGGGGGGGGGGGGGGGGGAGGAGGGGGGGGGGGGGGGGGGGGGGGGGGGGGGGGGGGGGGGGGGGGGGGGGGGGGGGGGGGGAGGGGGGGGGGGGGGGGGGGGGGGGGGGGGGGGGGGGGGGGGGGGGGGGGGGGGGGGGGGGAGGCGGCAGCAAGCAGGCCGGCCTTGGTCTAGAGCAGGAGGACCCTGGTCTTCTCCCTCCAGCAGGTGGTGCTTGTGGCACAGGGCGGTCGCTCCCCAGCTGAGTGAATCAGGAGAGTAGGAGGGCAGCCCTGGGTCAGGCACTGGGCAGGCTGGGCTTGCTGGTGGTTTCTAAGGGGTCTGAGTGGTCCTGGAAGGGGGTGCACCTGAACCCCAATACCCACCTCAACCCCCTGTGTGGCTCTGCCCAGAGGGGCGGGAACAGGGTGGCGCTGTTTGGGGGACCTGCTGGGGTGGATTCCTCCAGCGGCCTGAGGCCAGTGCCGGGGACACAGGTGGAGACTGGTGCTCTGGACAGATGCCCAGGGGTGAATGTGTTTCTCCTGCGCTTGCTCTTGGGTGTCCTGGGTGACCCGGGATGTGACAGCTCCAGGTGGGGCAGGTGACTGAGTCCAGCTGACCTAGGCTGGCCATTCCTCCACACGCCCCGACGCCTGTCTCCTCGGTTTGCAGAGCTCAGCAGCCTGGCTTCAGAGCCGCCCTGGGCGAGGCCTCCGTCACACTGGTCCTGTTTCCCAGTGAGGAGGACACTGCCAGATGCCTGGCCCCCTGAGGTGGCATAGGTGTGGGCAGACCTGACTCCAGGCTGCTGCCGGTCCAGGATGCCTTTGGAAATGCCCTTCCTTGGGAAAATGGCCACAGAGCTGGCCCACCGGGCAGGGTTCACCCACAAAGGCAGTTATTAGACATTGGCAGCTTGGAGTGAGTGATTTTTAAAATGTGAGCTCCCAGGAGTAAAGCCAAGCAGGGCTGGGGGCTGCTTCTCCCAGGCGTGGGGGAGAGGGCATCTACTGTCCGCATTACTAGGGTTTGGAGTCACTAGCTTATGCTGATCTGCAGAAGTCCTCCAGAAACAAATGCAGAAGGGGGTGTGTGGTCTGAGGGCGCCGCCTCCCCAGGGGCACCACTGCTCCATATCCTGAGTCCACACCTGCCACAGCCTCACCTCCCCAGGAGCTGCAGGGGGGAGCCTGCTTTCCTGAGTCTTTCTGTTTCTTTGAAGGCTAGACAAGGACAAGGGCCTCACTTGCAGGCCTCCTCTATCAGCCGCAGCCCAGAGGAACTCATCATGAGACAGGAGTGCGGAGTCATCAGCATGGTGCACAACTGGCTCAGGCAGGGGGAAGCAGCTCAGGGTCCTGCTCTCCTGGGTCCACCCTGCCAAATCCTGGCCCGGTGCCTGCAGGTCGTTGTGTGGTTTGTGGAGAAAGGGTCAACACAGGGCAGAGTGATTGAAAGGCGTGTGGCTCCTTGGGGGGACATAGGTCCCATGGCTGCCTGAAATCATCGCAACTGATGGGGGCCTGGGTCTCACCCAAGACTCTGGGCTTCCCAAGACCCGCTCCACCCTCCTTACCCAGGCCTCCTGCCTGGCCCAGGCCCCACTCCGGGAGTCAGGGCCCAGAACACTCTGCCCAAGGGATGGAGTCTTCGTCTGCAGCCGGCACGGCCCCATCTGTCCTTCGAGGGCGTGTGCAGAAATCCGCAGCACGGCCTGCTAGATGGCATTCCCGTGGAGGGAAGCGACAGTCACCAGGCTGTAAAGTGCCACTGTCCCCAGGCTTCCCACACCTGCACCGTGGGCTGAGAGCCAAGAACATCTGAAATGCTGGGGTCCCGTCCGATTCCCACCAGGGCCCAGGTCTCAGAGATGCCCTTTCGTGGAAAGACTGACCTGTCTCCCACTAGCTTCTCTCCCAGGCAGATGAGTCTGTGCCTCTGTCTGTATAGTCTGTATAGTGGCCCCTGCATACCACTAGAGTCCCTGAGGGCAGGGGAGGCCTGCGGCCTGTCCTCCTGTCCTGTGCTGAGTGAGACCCACAGGCAGGGTCCTGGGGCAGGAGAGGAGGCCTGAGCAGGAGGTGGGGGACTGGCTCAGTTTTGCTGAGGCCATCGAGGAGGTGGGACTTGGACTGTCAGCCACCCGGCCTGCTGTGAGGCTCCACCCCTGGCCCCAGGGCCCCCACCTGGCCCAAGTGGGAAGTGTTGGCTGGACCAGAAACACAAGCACCTACATGCACAACACAACACAGGCCCACACAGCCAGCTGACCACACAGGAGGGCAAAGCTGACCAGGAGTGGCCACTCCTATGAGATTTACATCCCAAGGCCTCGTGTGGGACTGCGTGTCACTCACGAGAAAGCATGCCATTTAAAGGGAGAGTATGTGAAACCCATGTGGCCGCCCTCATGGCACGCCCAGGGCACCCGCCGAGCCTGCTTCTGCAGCCAGACCGGGCCTGCCCAAACCTCTCCCGACAGAAAACAGCGTGATGACGAAGGCAGAGCCGGGCTTTGGGATTCAGAAACTAGGTAACAGTTCCCACCCTAGAGCCCCCGAGGCTGCCGATGTGAGGGGTCCTGGGTGCAGCAGCCCCCGCAGAGCTGGGGCCTAGAGAGGCCACCGGGAGGGGCGTCTGTGACCTGCACGCCTGTAGCCATGGCCATCTGGAGCCTGCTGAATCTGCAGCCCGGGACCATCAGGGGCTGGATGGGGTCTGGGGAGTCAGACCCAGCACTGCGGGGCGGGGAGGGGCAGAGGGGCTGTGCAACTAGGGAGAGGCAGTGAGCTCATGGGCGGAAGGCAAAGCCCCCCTCCTCTGGGCTTCTTGGTTGAGGGTCAGTCCTGGAGTCCAGCAGCACAGGCTCCACCCACTCACCCCATTCCTCTTAGGGTCACCTCTCCAGCCCAGCTCCCTCCTCTGTCCAGGGGGCCACAGGGGACCTGAGCCCTCTGCCCTCAGAAGAGGAGGTGCCACCTAGAGGAGCTGCCTATTCCTCTCTGTCCCCTACCCCAAGAGAGACTGTCCTCGAAGCCACATGAAGCACTGGGACTGCACACAGAGGGCAGGACCTGTCTCTCGCACCAACAACCCAAGACCCAGGAGCAGAGGGCAGAGGCGGCCAGCTCCCCGTTCCTCTCCCTCTGCACATGGGGTGCTGCTGGCGGTTGGGAGGATGCCCGTGGGTGACCTCCACTGTCTGCTGTCCACTCCGGGACGCCCAGCCTGCCTCGGCCGCGGCCCTGCCCTGCCGGCTCGGTGCCTACCTCCTCCATGGCTCTGGCACAGGTAGGGGAAGCGCCACACGTTGCCCAGGCCCACGCAAAAGCCCACGCAGGTGAGCATGTACTGGGTCTTGTTGTCCCACTTGGGCCGGGAACTGGCCTCCTTCTCCTCCAAGGTCTCCAGCTCCTCGAGGGACGGGATCCGGCCCTCCAGGCCGGGGTTGGACAGCACAAGCTTCACCATGGTGGTCGCTGGGCTGGGCCTGGCAGGCACAGGCAAGCTGGAGCCAGAGGCCAAGTGGTGGCAGCTGGGAGTCCCGGGTGCTTTATAGGGAACCTTTGGCACCTCACCCTAAGCACCTGGCCGAGAGGAGGCGTCAGCAGATCGGCAGGGTGCGCCCAGCAGCACTGTTAATGCCTTATCTGCTGCTGACGCCCATCCCAGACGCCCTGCCCCAGCGGAGCCACCCCCTGCCCGCAGACCCAGATCCTCTGCAGGCAGGCGCCCCTCCCCCTGAGCAGAGCAACCCTGACCCAGGAGGCCAGCAGCACCTGGCCCACTCCCCAGGGGGAGGGGCCCAAGGCAAATAGAGGGTGTGGGTTGGCCCACCTGGCCCAGCAGGATGCTGGTTCTCCCCAGAGCCCCGCAGTCTCCCAATCTCCCGCTATGGGAAGCTGGGGAGGGGCTTCCAGCCTTCTCCCAGGATGGGCTGTAGGCTGGGGCATCGCCTCCCCCACCCCCTGCCCCAGTCCTGGGAGCCGCCTGATGCCTGTTCACTGGAGCACGGTGAGGCCTGGATCCCTCCCAGCTGAGCTCTGGGCTCTACATATTCAAAGGTCCTGGGGCCCCTGCTGGAGCTCCTCCCTGGAGCACTATCAGGGGTGCTCTAGCTGTTGTAGAACAGGATGGGAGATGAGGTCCCCGCACTCACAGAGGAGACAAGGGGAAGCCAGCCCGCAGCGAGAGAGTGACATGTCCTCCTCGGGTGCCCAGGAAAGGCTGGGGGACAGTGGCCCAGCCTGGCCTTCGCAGCTGGGGGCCGAAGAGAGGACTCCACCCCGGGGGGCTGCATCTAAGCCAAGAACCACCACAGAGCCGGCTTGCACGTCACTGGCTGTCTTCAGGGCGGGGGCTGGGATAGGAGTGATGCCCTCTGGGCTGGGCTCTGCCCATCCGGCTCCTCGAGCCTCCCCAGTGTCCCCCACTCCAGAGACCCACCACCTGGCCTTCCTGAGGGTGACAGTGCTGTGCACTGTCCCCCGCCCCCTTCAGCCCCTCCGTGCTCCCCATGCCCTTCCTGCCTGCCTCTGTCTAGCCTCGGGCTCTCCGGGAGGGCCTGGCCATCTGCACACTACTGACACCCCACACCGTCCCTACCGCCCTGTGACCTTCCCAGAACCCATCTATTTTTGGTGACGATGGACTTTTCTATCATGTCTCTCTTATTTATGTCTTCAGCAGTTGGCACTGCTGGATGTAAATGCCCGGGGTCAGGCTCTGTCCCCCACAGCTGGATGCGGTGACCCCACCCCTCATGGCGGCGAGGATGGGCATCACTAGGGGTCCAGCAAGCCTAGGGGCCCGGCTCGGAAAGGGAGGAGGACAGAGGAAGAGGCCAGCTTTGCACTAGGAACATCTGGCTTCTGAGTGAGAGGGAGTGGAGGGAGGGGACAGGGCCTCTGGAGGAGGCTGCTGCAGAGAGACACAGAGGCAGAGACAGAGGGAGATAGAGAGACAGAGATAGAGACAGAGAGACACAGAGGCGGAGACATAGACACAGAAAGATACAGAGATAGACACAGAGAGACACAGAGGCGGAGACATAGACACAGAGAGATACAGAGATAGACACAGAGGCGGAGAGACAGAGACAGAGATAATCAGACAGAGAGACAGTGAGAGACACAGTAAGAGACAGAGGGAGACAGAGACAGAGGCAGAGATAGTCAGACACAGACAGAGGGAGATAGAGAGACAGAGATAGAGTCAGAGAGACACAGAGGCAGAGAAATAGACACAGAGAGATACAGAGATAGACAGAGGCAGAGAGACAGAGACAGAGAGAGACAGACAGAGAGACACAGTGAGAGACAGAGGGAGACAGAGACAGAGGCAGAGATAGTCAGGCACAGACAGAGGGAGATAGACACAGACAGAGGGAGGTAGAGAGATAGAGATAGAGTCAGAGAGACACAGAGGCAAACATAGACACAGATACAGAGACATAGAGACACAGAGACAGAGAGACACAGAGGCAGAGAGACAGAGACAGAGAGAGACAGAGATAGTCAGACAGAAAGACACAGTGAGAGACACAGTGAGAGACAGAGACAGAGGCAGAGATAGACACAGACAGAGGGAGATAGAGAGACAGAGATAGAGTCAGAGAGACACAGAGGCAGACGTAGACACAGAGAGATACAGAGACAGAGAGACACAGAGACAGAGAGACACAGAGGCAGAGAGACAGAGACAGAGATAGTCAGACACTGAGAGACACAGTGAGAGACAGAGGGAGACAGAGGCAGAGGTAGAGATAAAGAGACAGAAAGATGCAGAGAGACACCGAGGCAAAGGCAGAGACACAGGTAGAGACAGAGACAAAGATAGAGACAGAGACAGAAAGATGCAGAGGCAGAGACAGAGAAACAGAAGCAATCAGAGAGACAAAGAAATAGAGACAGACAGAGGCAGAAAGACAGACACAGAGGCAGAGAAAGAGACACAGAAATGCAGAGATAGAGATAGACATAGAGATAGAGACACAGAGACAGTCAGAGAGACAGAGAGACACAGAGCCAGAGATAGTCAGAGAGAAACAGTGACAGAGAGATACAGAGATAGAGACAGAGACAGAGAGATAAAGATATAGAGACAGAGTCAGAGACACAAGGACAGACAGAAACATAGTGACAGGGGCAGAGGCAGACAAAGAGAGAGGTAGAGATAGAGACAGAGAGGACAGAGACAAAAAGAGGGACACACAGAAAGCGACAGAGGCAGACCAAGGGAGACAAAGAGACAGAAAGAAAAAAAGAGGGAAAGAGATGGAGAGACTTAAGGGCAGGACCAGCAGGGAGGACGGGCCCCAGGGCGATGGCTTCCCCAGACATGCAGTGTGAGGCCCACGGGCATAGGCAGGGCTTGGGGTGGGGTCTCTGCCCCCGAAGGCCCCACATTACAGCCCAGGCATGGGGGCCCTGGGCTTTCTCCTCACCCCAACCCTCTGAAATCTTCTGCCGAGGAAGCCAGAGAGTGAGGGGCTGGGGCTGGGACTGGTGTCCCCGGAGCTGTGGCCCTGCAGCTCTTGGCGTGAATGCCCCCCATATCCTGTGCTCCAGTCGCAAACTCGCTAACCGCAGGCATCTCCTGGCAAGTGCTCACGCAAACTCGCTAACCGCAGGCATCTCCTGGCAAGTGCTCACGGTGGCTCTGGAAGAAAGGCCTGGTGCTCAGGCTGAGCGGGTGGGCCTGGTCTCCCTCTCAGGACCTGCTGCTGCCTGGAGGGGACTTTCCCCAAGCATCGCCCTGTGTTTTCTGCGGCCCCCGGGGCCCTACCCACCCATGCTGGGGGAGTGTCTGGGCGAGGTGTCAGGCTGTCCCTCCTGCAGCAGAGCCTGGGCCGTGCGATCAGCAGCCCAGGATGGGCTGAGGCAGGGAGCGGTCAGCTGGGGTCCATAGGGGCCTTTCTCAGTCCGTGGCTCTGGTTGAAGTGAGCTCAGGGCCAGACCTGTCCTCTGGGACACCACTGGGGATGTCTCACAACCATCCCTGGTTCCCAGGCCAGCTGGAGGCAGCTTTCTGAGATCCCAGCCTCCCTAGCACCCTGGGAACTCTTCTCTGGACCTGCAGGCCGACAGGGCCTGAGAAGTCGGCTGAGAACTCACAGCCCTGTGAGTTCTGTGACTGGGTCCCTCCTGCTCAGAACCCTCCAGCTGTCATCCAGCAGCAGCTGTCATCCTCCGGGTGGGCAGAGGGTGTTACCTGCCCTGCTGTGATGTCTGCCCTTCTTGGCCCTTGGGGTCCTGCCTGCTCCTTCTGCTGGGAGCCGACCTCCCATTATGTCCTCTCCTGACTGCCTCCTGAATTCGGGTCTCAGCGTATACCCTCCAGGAGGCCCTGGCTGCCGGGTTAGCGCAGCGGCCTGGCACTCGTCCATCTGCTCCCCGCTCCCAATGCCACTCTTCTCTTTACCTTGCCTTTTCGTGGCACAGCTTTCTTCCAACATGCTACCCCATTTGTTTAGTTCAGGGCAGGTTGTTAAGATCTCTCCTCTCCCCAGAGGGGAGGAGCAACAGCAGGGATCCTGTCCTATGGAGCCCTGGCCGGCCGCTGCCTGAGGCCCGCTGTGCCCGGGATGTCTGTGGGTCTTCCTCCGGCAGATGAGTTTACACATCTGAGACCTGAGCAGCCATCCCCAGGCAGGTCCCTGCCGCCTCTGCCCCTCCCTTCCGTGCCCACCCCACAGCCAGCTGAGCAGGGACATGGGACTCTGACCTCCGTGGCCTTCCGGATGGTCAAGTTCCTGTCCAGGATCTGGGGTAGCTCAGGTGAGCGGATGAACTGACTCGTGAGCCTTTCCTTTTACTAGAATTGTGTTTGAAAATCAGAGACTAAGCCCTGCAGGAACCTTGTTATGCCACCTGCCCTCCTCCTCCAATCCTGCAGGCCCTGAAAAGATCCGCCTGCTCAGGCCCACCTGGGCCTGTGGTGCCCCCCAGCAGCAGAGGAGATCTGGCAAACTGTACCTTTGTGAGTGAGGCACGCATAGGACGGTGTGGCTGCTGAGGGTCCTGCAGACGGGACCTCCGCCCACGGTGGCTGCCCGATCCACCCACCTGGCGGCCTGAGCCCATCCTGGTGGAGCCCACACCCCTCGTTCATGTTCAGTGTAACAACTTCTATCACAAAACCAACACTGCTCCAGAGGGAGGAGAGGGTCTCTGTTTCATCGTTCACAAAATGTGTGCCATCCATTCCCTTCTCCTTTTCCTAAAAAAAGCCGGATATCCATGCATTTCTTTTCTTAACAATATGTCTTCAGAACTTCCCATTTATTAAACTTTTTTAATTGTTTAATTGAACTTAAATTGATATCTGCTTAATTTAACTTATTTTTTATTTTATTTTATTATTTTGCAGTATTGGGATTGAACCCAGGGGCATTCTACCTCCGAGCTACACCCCAGCCCTATTTTTTATTCTTTATTTTGGAACCAGGTCTCACTAAGTTGTGGAGGGCCTCACTAAGTAGCTGAGGCTGGCAGCGAACCCGGATCCTCTGGTCTCAGCCTCCCAAGTACTGGGATTACAAGCGTTTGCCACCACGCCCAGCTCTGTTTAATTTTAAACAATTAAATTCGTCTTTCACTACTAGTTCCCACGTGTGTCATGGAGAGCGCTGGCACGGTGTAGGTTACTATAGAGGCTTCCCTGGACAGCACACCTGGCTGTCTCAATCTTTCCTCCCAGCCAACGGCATTGTGAAGTATGAATGTGAGTTTACACTGCTGTGGGGTGGGTCCTGAGCATCCCCGAAAGGCCCCGCGGGGAAGGTGTGGTCCCAGGGTGGCTCTACTGGGAGGTGGTAGAGCTTTTAGCAGAGGGGTCTAGTGGGAGGTCTCAGGTCATTGGGGGCAGCCCTGGTCTCCTATTTTTCTTCTTGTTCTCAGCCAGGAGGTGGTCAGTTTTGTCCCCACCCCCCACTTCCCACCATGACGCACTGCCATAGGCCCAAAGCAAAGGAGGCAGGTGACCATGCAATGCAACCTCCAGAACCGTGAGCCAAAGTAAACCTTTCCTTCTTATAAATGGATTCTCTTGGGCATTTTGTCACAGTTGTGGAAAGCTAACCCAGATATTTTACTCATTAGTATTATAAGATTCCCCACCTTTCAGATCATGGGAAAATATGGCATTTTAGTTAGCATAAGCTAGGTTATGCTGTAGTAACAAACACCCCCAACTCTCCAAGACAATGAGGGCTTCTTTTCTGGCTCACACAAAATGTCCTGAGGGATGGGTGCCCTCCAAGGAAACTGCATCCCCATATCCACCTCCATGTCCCTGACTGTAGGGAACAAGGATGTGTAACTTCTGCCCACATTCTACTGACCAAAGCAAGTGGACATCCACCTGTCCCTTTGAGGAGGTGAGAAGGTGCAGCCCACTGAGGCTGCAGAGGGAGTGGGAAGTGGAGGGTTCAGATACCCACGGTTGCTGCGGTGGACGGCTAGTGATTGGGCATGACACAGCCTCCACATCCCACACATTTGGCCTAGCCCTCCGGCTTTGTTCCCATTTGTGGGATGGCTGCCCCCTCCCAGCTGCTGTCTTGGAGCCTCGTGGCAGAGGAAGTGGCTGCCCAGCCAGACCTCGGGGTGTCTGAGGGATGGAGTCCTGTGTCGTCCACCCTGCTCTGTGGTTAGGACCCTGAAGTCAGGGGCTGCTCATTGACTGCAGCCTGAGTAGTCCTCACAGAGGGAAAATGTCCACACATCACCAGGCCTGGATCACCTGGTCAGGCACCTGGACCTTCCTGGTCCCTCTCCTCTCTGCTCGACTGTCCTGTCTTCTCCTGTCCAGGGAGGAGGATCCCTCCCCACTGGGTGGGGGACTGGGGCAGGGGGCAGCTGCAGAGGCTCTGCCTTTTCCAGACATGGATGTGCTAGGCTCAGCCACATTTTCCTGTGCCACTGTCCCCCCATAGTCCACCAAGACAGGCCCAGCGGTCACCAGCACAGGATCACGTACCCCACAAGACTAAGGTCTCCAGCACTCAGCAGCCCTCCCGCCCCAGCGCTCTAATGGACTGTGGGGTTAGCTGCGGCCCAGCTGCCTGGGGAGGGGGGATGCTCTTACTGGAGGATCTGCCCGGTGGCAGGCAGGTCAGGATGGCAGGTTGGGAAACGCTGGGGCCTGAGTGGCTCTAGGCCAAGGGCTCCAAGGGGCCAGTACTCTATCCTGTAGGCAGCAAGGTGTGTTTGAAGCGGAGCTGTAACTTCGTCATTTCCTCTGCCTGTGCTGGGAGAGCAGAGCCGGAGCCAGGCAAATGGCCCAGGCCTGGCAGCTCACAGCAGGGACGAGAATCGATTAGGGGTGACTCTTGAGAGCCCTCTCATTCCAGGGCTCGTGGGGGCTCAGAGGAAAGCCAGCAAGAATCTCATGACCAGCAATGATTAACTTTGTCTCCAAGGGGGTGGTTTGTTTTCACGGAGGAGCTGTGTTTGGAAGGCTGGGTTGCTGAGCAGCCATGGCCTCAGGAGTCACGGGACACCGGATGCCCCTGCCTCCCCCAGGCCCACGTTATTGACTCTGGGCTGGAGTTAAGCCCAGGGATTAGCCTTCCTCCTTCCTGGTCCTCTCTTGGTCATTTGTTTGTGTCCCTCTGCCTTTGTCTTCCCATGCCCTGGCCCTGCAGGGAGAGAGGCAATGGGAGAGACTGAGACAGGGAAAGACAGAGGGCAGGAGAAAGGACGGGGAGGTGTAGGGAGGAGGAGAGCTGCAGGCAGCTGGGGCAGCAGTGGGCACTCAGCCACTCAGCGTGGGTGGTGTGCTCCCAGAGACCCCGGCGCCCTGGTCCCCAGGACAGGGTTCCCCGCACACCTGCCGCTCCTGGAGCCCTGCGACACACCTTCCCAGATGCGGGCTCTGCACTCCCACTCCGGCCTGGTGGAGTGGATTTCTGTGTGTGCTGCTCCTCGTTACCGGAAAGACACTTGTTGCCAGCAGTGGGTCTTTGAGGAAACAGCCGGGATAAGCCGGGCAGGATGCAATTATGGCAGTGGCTGAGTCTGGGAGCCACGCGGGCGGAAAGGCGCAAGCACAGAGAGCGATCAGGCCCCACTTCGGCGGAGCCAACCCAGCAGGGCCCCTGCACCCACCACAGCTGTTGTGGCCCCTGCAGTCAGGTCCCTGGGGGGCCGGGAGAGACTGGGAGCCCAGGGATCCTTAACAGCAACCTCATTCACTTTATTTTTACAGTTAGTTGAAAAAGAAAACAAGGACAATCCCCTTCCTTTGGTAAGGGTCGTAGGTAGCTTGTCTTTTTTTCACATAAGTAATAGTGAGCCAGGCGGCAGTACACACCTACAGTCCCAGCCACTCAGGAGGCTGAGGCAGGAGGATTGCTTGAGCTCAGGAGTTTGAGACCAGTTGGGCAACATAGCCAGACCCTGTATCAAGAAATAAAATAATCTGGGCATGGTGGCACACTAAGGTAGGAGGGTTGCAAGTTTGAGGCTAGCCTGGGCAACTTAGGAAGACCACGTTTCAAAATTTAAAAAAATTAAATTAAAAAGGGCTGGGAAGCCAGGCATGGTATCGCATGCTTGTAATCCCAGTACTTGGGAGGCTGAGACAGGAGGATCACAGATTCGAGGACAGCCTCAGCAAGTAGTGAGACTCCATCAACCTAGTGAAACCCTGTTTCAAAATAAAAATAAAATAGGGCTGGGGGTGTAGCTTGGAGGTAGAACTCCCCCAAGTTCCATCCTCAGTCCCACAGGAAAAATAAAGGCTGGGAGTGTAGCTAGATGGTAAAGCACCCCTGGGTTCAATCCCCAGTACCAATAAATAAATAATTATAGTGCAAATTAAAATTTTTGTAACTTCTGTGATTATGAAAGTATTACATTTTTGTCATGTGTTGCTGCACAGTTTCTCTGGGTGCAGATGGCTCTGAGCAGCCCGCTCAACCTTCTCTTCTGATTGTACAGACGCATGTTACACGGAGACTCTGGTACAGCGGGCTCATTTTCCCTTTGCACCTAAGCCATCAAACGGCCTTCGAGAAGTCTGTGTTGACTGAGCCCACCCACAATCACAGACCTGGGACTGGCTTAGCCATTTTGCTCCTCGCCCAGGGGCATTCTACCTCTGAGCTACACTCCTAACCCTTTTTATTCTTTATTTTTTTTTTATTTTGAAACAGGGTATTGCTAGGTTGATGAGAGTCTTACTACTTGCTGAGGCTGTCCTCGAATCTGCGATCCTCCTGTCTCAGCCTCCCAAGTACTGGGAGGTGTGCACCACCACATCCAGCTTTACCCTAAGCCTTTTTTTTTTTTTTTTTGCAGAACTGGGGATTGAACCCAGGAGCATTCTACCTCCGAGCTACACCCCAGCCCTATTTTTGTTCTTTATTTTGAAACAGGTTCTCACTAAGTTGCGGAGGGCCTCACTAAGTAGCTGAGGCTGGTTACAAACCCGGATCCTCCGGTCTCAGCCTCCTAAGTACTGGGATTACAAGCGTGCGCCACCA
>PVJS01042332.1:6183-17661 GCA_004027185.1 Glis glis | reverse complement strand
CCAGTACGTGGGAGGCTGAGACAGGAGGATCGCAGGTTCAAGGACAGCCTCAGCGAGTAGTGAGACTCTCATCAACCTAGCGAGTCCCTGTTTCAAAATTAAAATAAAATAGGACTGAGGGTGCATCTCAGAGATAGAATGCCGCGGGTTCAATCCCCAGAACCACAAAAGAAAGGAGTTCAAACTGAAGCAAGTCATGAAGCTTGTTCTAGATTATTCTTCCCTCTCTGCCTGGATCTTACACTAGGAAAGGCAGAAATGGTAGAGTATAGACATGGTCTTCCAGGGTACTGTCCTGTACCCCGCCCACAGGATCCATCCCCAGCCCTCCCACGGGAGCTGGAAATGCTGAGTCTGAATGCCAGGAAAGGGGGGATAGATGGGGAGTGTCCACACCTCCTCGGGGAGCAGGGCACAGCTCAGAGACTTGGGTCACAAGGAAGCAAGGGAGGAAGAACCACCCGCCACTTGTGTTCTGACTCCTCTGACTCCCAGGCCCAGTGGGAAAGGCAAGACAAGTCGATTCACTCCCCACGCCTCCTATCCTCCTCTGTACACTGGGAGAGATATCTTGGGACCCCTCTGTCGGGGAGTGAGAGAATGACAAGGGATAAAGTGCGTGAAGGGGCTTACATGGTGCCAGATGCAGGGAATGCTCAACCTGTAACAGCTGGATTCTTTCTTTTTGTGTGTGTGTATGGTGCTGGGGATTGAATCCAGGGACATTCTACCTCCAAGGTATACCCTCAGCCCTATTTCATTTTTATTTTAAAACAGGGTCTCACTAGGTAATGAGAGTCTCACTACTTGCTGAGGCTGTCCTCAAACCTTCCATCCTCCTGTCTCAGCCACCCAAGTACTGGGATTACAGCCATATACCACCATGCCTGGTTGCTCCCTGTTCTTTCATGCTATGAAATTATTCAGACATCCCCCTCCCAGGACCCTCAAGTGCTATGAAACAGACGTTACTACAGGTTGAGTATCCCTTATCAGAAACGCTTGTGACCAGAAGTGTTTCAGGTTTTGGATTTTTCAGCTTTTGGAATATTTGCAAATACATAATGATATCTTGGGGATGAGACCCAGGTCTACACATGAAATTCATTTATGTTTCATGAACACCTGTTCACATAGCCTAATTTCACATAGGTAATTTTATACAGTCTTCTTAGTGTACCAGTGGTTTTGTTGTTGGTGGTGGTGGTGGTAGTACTGAGGATTGAATCCAGGGGCATTCTACCTCTAAGCTACACCCCCAGCCCTATTTATTTTTTGTTTTGAAACAGGTTCTCACTTAGTTGCTGAGGGTCTCACTAAGTTGCTGAGGCTGGCCTTGAACCTGCGATCCTCCTGTCTCAGCCTCCCAAGTACTGGTATTACAGGTATACACCACTATGCCCAGGTAGTGCATGTTTTGCCTATGACCAGAGACTTGAGGTTGGGTGTAGAATTTCCCACTTATGACGTCATGTCAGCATTCAGAAAGTCTCAGATTTTGGAGCACTTTGGCTTTTTGATTTTTGGATTAGGGATGCTCAACCTGAATTCCTCTGGAGTAGGCGTTCCTCTATGGGAACCACACAGGTTCTCTGAAGCTGTGTAGTGCCATAGACGAGAAGCCTGGGCTCTGGAGTCTGGCTGCAAACTAAGTGGCCCCGGGCAGTGACTTGTCCTTTGGACATCTCGGTTTTCCCACCCATAAAGTGGGGATGTTGGTACTCTTGCCCATGCCTCAGGGTGGTGATGCACTTTAAATGGATATGGTGGCGCACACTTGTAATCCCAGTCCTTGGGAGGCTGAGACAGGAGGATCGCAGGTTCGAGGACAGCCTCAGGAACTTATTGAGGGCATCAACAACTTAGTGAGACCCTGTTTCAAAATAAAAAATAGAAGCCAGGCGTGGTGGCGCACGCTTGTAATCCCAGTACTTTGGGAGGCGGAGACCGGAGGATCCAGGTTCCCAGCCAGCCTCAGCTGTCTCTTTCTCTCTCTCTCCCTGTCTTTCTCCCTCTCTCTCTCTCTCTCTCTACTTAGTGAGGCCCTCCGCAACTTTGTGAGACCCGGCTTCAAAATAAAGTATAAAAAATAGGGCTGGGGGTATAGCGCGGAGGTAGAACACCCCTGTGTTCAATCCCCGGTACCGCAAAAAAAAAAAAAAAAATAAATAAATAAATAAATAAATAATAGAATAGGGTTGGGGGTATAGCTCAGATGTAGAAGGCCCTTGGTTTCGAGCCCCACAAAATGGGGGGGCAACTCATTACCTGGTACCCAGCAGAGGGCAGGGGCCTCGGGTGACAGGGCTCTGTCTTCTGCAGGTGGGCGCCTTTGGGAATGGCACAGTGCTTAGGGACACCACGGACGTGGAGCTGGTGGTGTTTCTGAGCTGTTTCCACAGCTTCCAAGAGGAGGCCAAGTACCACCAAGCTGTTCTGAGACTGATATGGAAAAAAGTGTGCTGTTGCCATGACCTGCTGGCCCTCGGGCTCAGTGACCTGAGTGTCACCGAAGAAGTCCCCAGCGCTCTCTTCTTCACCATCCAGACCAGGGAGACTGCAGAGCCCATCAATGTCACCATTGTGCCTGCCTACAGGGCCCTGGGTAAGGGGAGCAGAAGCTTGAGCGTCACACCCTGACCTCCCAGGAGACCTGTGACTCCCTCATCTGCCATCCAGGGTCACATGCAGACACCGCATCGTTCATTCTCCCATGTTCAGGACTAACACAGTCTGGCTGTCATGTTGCTTAACTTGGGAAACAGAAACTTATCAAACAAAAAAATCACAGATAAGCATACAATGAGTGGTGGGCAGCACTCAGAGGGAAAGAACAGGTGGCCTGGGTAACTGTAGAAAGGATGTTCTGGAAGGGTCTTCCCGTGGAAAGGCCATTCTGAACAATCAGAGAGGAAGGAGATACAATAGTAACCATGAGTGCTTCTTACCAGGTCGCATTTACTGTGGGTCCAGAGGTCTATCATTTGGGCTTCCCCAGAAGCAGACCCGCAACAAGAATGTGAGGACAAGCAGCTTATGAGAAACATGCTACTATCCCAGATGATATAGGTTTTATGTTAATCACTTTTCCATCACTGTGACAAAATACCTGAGATAAGCCACTTAAAAAAAGGAAAGGTTTATTTTGGCTCAGTTTTGGAGGTTTCAGCCCATGGTTGCTTGGCCCTGTTGCTTTGGCGTGGGGGGGCATAGTACGTCATAGTGAGAGCACAGGGCAGAGCAGGCCTGTTCACATCATGGTGGCCAGAAAGCAGAGAGAGAGAGAGACACTAGTGTCTCTATACCCCCTTCAAGGGCACACCCCCAATGACCTAACTTCCTCCACTAAGCTCTGCCCCTTAAAGGCTCTACCACCTCCCAGTAGCATCACAAGCTAGCAACCAAGCCTTTAGCTCTTGGGCCTTTGGAAGGCATTTAAGATCCAAATCATAACAGGTTTCATCTCATGTACCTGCTCCTATCAATTGTAGTGGCTGACTGCAGTTCTATGGAGAAAGCATTAGAGACACCAATCTGATCTTAGCAAGAAAGAGAATGATGAATGTCCCAGAAGTGGTTCTCCCCTGACTACCAAGAGATTCCAATGGATCTCAAGAAAGAGATCTATAAGAAATGTTAAAGACACACATGTGGTGGCACATGCTTGTAATCCCAGTACTTGGAAGACTGAGACAGGAGAATCGCAGGTTTGCAGCCAGCCTCAGCAACTTAGTGAGGCCCTGTTTCAAAATAAAAAATAATAAGCCAGGTGTGGTGGCAGCGCACACCTGTAATCCCAGTACTTGGAGGCTGAGACAGAAAGATACAGGTTCGAGGACAGCCTCAGCAAGTAGTGAGACTCTCATCAACCTAGCGAGACCCTGTTTCAAAAATAAAAATAAAATAGGGCTGGGGGTGTAGCTCAGAGGTAGAATACCCCTGGGTTCAATCCCCAGTACCAAAAAAAAAAAAAAGGTGAAAATAAAAAATAGTAGAAAGGGCTGGAGATGTAGCTCAGAGGTAGAATGCACCCTGGGTTCAATCCCCAGTACCATGGTGCGGGGGGCGGGGGGAGAAAAAGAGAGATTAAAGAAAACTAGAGGTGCTGAAGACATCTAGGGAGGATAACAGTCCCTCAGAGGCTGGGAAAGTCCAATTCTGGCTCTCCAGAGCAGGAATCTCATAAGAATGACAGTAAGTCAAGGTGAACCCTTGGTGTCTGAGAACAGGAGGGCTGTAGCTGGGTGTGGTAGCACACACTTGTAATCCCAGTACTTGGGAGGCTGAGACAGGAGGATTGCAGGTTCAAGGCCAGCCTCAGCTACTTAGGCCCTCCACAACTTAGTGAGACCCTGTTTCAAAATAAAGAATAAAAAATAGGGCTGGGGGTGTGGCTCAGAGGTAGAAGCCCTGGGTTCAATCCCCAGTACCACAAAAAAAAAAAAAAGAACACGAGGGCTCAGGCCTCCCTGAGAGGAGACCCCAGTAAACGAGCAGGCTCTCCACCTGTGACAACTTGTCCCCCTGGGGCTTCCTCGGTCCTGGCCTATCTTTGCTTCCTCTCTCCCCAGGGCCTTCTGTTCTCAACTCTCAGCCACCCCCTGAGGTCTATGTGAGTCTGATCAAGGCTGGCGGGTACCCTGGAAATTTCTCCCCATCCTTCAGTGAGCTGCAAAGAAGCTTCGTGAAACATCGACCAACTAAGCTGAAGAGCCTCCTGCGGCTGGTCAAACACTGGTACCAGGAGGTAAGGGGGCTGCCAGCATGTGCAGGCGGGAGATGGAGGAGGAAAAGAGGGGCAGGAGCCAGATACCACCTCAGAGACTGCACCCAGGGGAAAGGAAGTGGGGGAAAGAGGGAGAGAATGCTAGTCTTTCCAACTGTAAAGTGAAACACGAAATGAAGAAGATGCAGAAGGAGAGGAAGAGGAGAAAAGCAGTAGTGAAGGAAAGACAGAAATAGGTAGTATACAGCATTTCCATAATCACGAGCTGGAAATTCTGCTGATGCTGTCTGGCATTGACTGATGGTAACAGCACCGTGTCCTCTGGACATGGATCACAGCAAGACAGGACTAGCAAGAGAAAGCTTCCTTTAATTCCACCCACACCAATCCCCGCCAAGTGAGGAGTTCCTGAGTATCCTGATCGTTACTGCGTTTAGTTTTACTTGGCACAAGTATAGTTTTATACTACATGATTGAAATAGAATATTAACCTTGTAGTTAATTGTTTTATTAATCTTTGATTAAGCAATCTGCATGTGTGTGTGTGTGTGTGTGTGTGTGTGTGTGTGGATGTGGGTGTGTGGGTGTGTGTGTGTGTTACTGGAGATTAAACCCAGGGGCATTCTACCTCCAAGTTACACCCCTAGTCCTTTTAATTTTTTGTTTTGAAACAGGGTCTCGCTTGGTTGCTAAGAGTCTCGCTAAGTTGCTAAGGCTGGCCTCAAACCTGTGATCCTCCAGTTTCATCCTCCCAAATACTGGGATTACAGGCATGCACCACCATGCCCACAGCAATCTGCTTTTATGAAGTCATTTGCCTTTGGAATCAAAGAGTCTGGTAAAATTCTGACTCAGAAGCCGGGCGTGATGGCGCATGCTTATAATCCCAGTACTTGGGAGGCAGAAACCAGAGGATCCGGGTTCTCGGCCAGCCTCAGCTACTCAGTGAGGCCCTCCGCAACTTAGTGAGACCCTGTTTCAAAATAAAGAATAAAAATAGGGATGGGGGTATAGCTCGGAGGTAGAATGCCCCTGGGTTCAATCCCCAGTACCACAAAAAAAAAAATTCTGACTCAGTCCCCTTTGGCGACAATATCTTTCCTTACCCATGAATTTATTTCCAATTATATTCCATAAGTTTCCTATAGTACAGTGGGGAGAAAGAGAGCTCCCACAGATAAATTATACTGCAGTTAAACCGTTCTAATTGAAAAGCATTGTAAAATGCTTTTTTTTTTATTTATACACAAAGACAAAAAGAATTAGCAGCTTGGTTTTACAACTTTAATTATGGATCAGAAATAAAAACAACAGAAAATCTACCACTCAGCCAGCTCCTAATCTTACAGGACTATGTTCCAGGAGCCGTGTGCACGCACACATGCACACACACACACACACACACACATGCATACACACACATTTCTGAACCGCTCCAGTCCATGGGCACGCAAGACTACGGTCATGAGGCTTCTGGGAGTTACCAGGATTCTCAAGAACACATGAAAAGAGAAAGAGAAAAGCCAGGCTGGTGGCCATGCCTGTAAGTCCAGCTACTCTGGAGGCTGAGGCAGGAGGATTGCTTCAGCCCAAGTTTGAGCCCAGCCTAGGCAACATAGTGAGACCCTGTCTCATGAAAAAAAGAAAGATAGAGAGAATGACAATGAGAAAGAGAGAAGGAGGGAGGGAGAGAGAGAGAGAGAGAGAGAGGGAGAGAGAGAAAGATAGGGTAGGGAGAAGAGAAAGTCAGAAAGAATAAAAGCTATTGTCACACAGATTCATCCCAGGAGTTTAAAGGGGGGTGTGTCTGAGTGTAAACAGCCTAAAAGGTGCATTTTTCAGGCAACACAGTTTTGTCAGTTTTGGAAACAAGTCCCCCTGGGAGAAATCTGAGTGAAATCTTCAATGGCAAAAAGAAACTCAAAGAAAACAATCATTTGTTAAATAAGAACTTGCAGAGAAGTTATAAGGGAATCAGAGTGCAGAAGGAAAGACTTAACCCAGTAAAATATATAATAGGGATTTAAAGAAGAAACAAGGGCCAAGATTACTAGCTTTATGGTTAGTCTCTGTTTGTGGAGGGAAAATAGCAGTTTTTCACATGCTCTCTCCTTGGGCCACCTCTTCATAACTCTATGCCAGGAGTTACATTTGTCAAGTGCAATTTGAAGCCCACTGGACTAACCCAGTCCCTTAATTCTAAAGTGGGGGAACCAAGGCTCAGAAAGGGAAAGTAACCTGGCGAAGGTCACACAGCCAGTAGGGGGCAGAACTAGTGCTAAAATTTGGACTTTCCAGCTTCTAATCCAGTGCCATCCTTGAACATAATCCTGGGGTCTCTCTCTTCTCATATCTTTCAACAGTATGTGCAAGCCAAGTGCCCCAGGGCCAATCTGCCCCCTCTCTATGCCCTGGAGCTCCTGACCATCTACGTGTGGGAAGTGGGTAGTCAGGAGGAAGAGAATTTCAGGTTGGATGAGGGTCTCACCACTGTGATGGAGTTGCTCCAAGAATATGAATTCATCTGCATCTACTGGACCAAGTACTACACACTCCAGCACCCAACCATTGAAGATTGTGTCCGAAAACAGCTCAAAAAAGAGAGGTACTGAACCACACTGCTGGCCCGCCAAGTCTCCCAGAGAAAAAAAGAAAGAGAATTGAGGGACGCATGGTATAGAATTTGCTGGGTTGACTTTATTGAGTACTGAGTAAGGCGGACACCGCAGTTGACACTGAAATCTCAAACAGACCCAGTTAGTGTCTCAAGTTCATAGCCAGTCAAGATCACCAGGGAGTGTTAGGGGGGTATGAGTCTTTTCCTTGTTCCCAAAACCACACCTCCAGCCAGGTTTGGTGGCCTGTAGTCCCAGTACTTGGGAGGCTGAGACAGGAGGATCCCAGGTTCACAGCCAGACTCAGCAATTTAGAGAGGTCCTCAGCAACTTAGCAAGACCGTGTTTCAAAATAAAGAATAAGCCAGGCATGGTGGCGCACACTTGTAATCCCTGTACTTTGGGAGGCAGAGACCGGAGGATCCGGGTTTGCAGCCAGCCTCAGCTCTCTCTCTCTTTCTCTCTCTCTCTCTGTCTCTCTCTCTCTCTCTACTTAGTGAGGCCCTCTGCAACTTTGTGAGACCTGGTTTCAAAATAAAGTATAAAAATAGGGCCGGGGGTGTAGCGCGGAGGTAGAACGCCCCTGGGTTCAATCCCCGGTACCGCAAAAAAAAAAAAAAAGAATAAAAAATAGGGCCGGGGGTGTAGCTCAGAGGTAAAATGCCCCTGGGTTCAATACCCAGTACCACAAACAAAAATAAATTAATAAATAAAAATAAAAAGGGGTGGGAATGTAGCTCAGAGGCAGAATCCCCCTGGGTTCAATCCCTAGTGCCACACACACATGCACACACACACGCACACACACACACACACACACACACACACACACACACACACCCCTCCACCCTACCTTCACCCTCTTGCTCTCAGAAACCATTTCAGTGCTTTTTAGAGATTGTGAGGAAATGGGAAGAATCTTGGAGACTCAAGTTTAAATCTCAGCTGTCATTTTCTCACTGACATGAGCCTCATTACCATCTGTAAAACAGGAATAAACTGGTACCCACAATGTCGACTGCCATGAGAGTCACAGAAAATATATATGTTAAGGAGCCAGACACAGTGGCACATGCCTGTAATTCCAGTACTTGGGAGGCTGATGCAGAAGGATCGCAGGCTAGAGGCCAGCCTCAGCAACTTGGACCATTTCAAAATAAAAATAAAAGGGGGTAGGGGTGTATCTCGGAGGTAGAATGTCCCTGCGTTCAATCCCCGGTACCACAATATAAGTAAATAAATTGTTGGAGGTGGCATTGTTAGGATTACCCAAAGCCACTCAGCCACTCTACCCTCAAACTTATACAGCCTGCTCTGACCTTGAAAGGCCCACCTGCCTCAGTGGGCATCTGCCATTGCTCCAATATGGGAGAGAAAGAGAGAGACACACACATACACACACACTGGGGATTGAACCCAGGGGCATTCTACCTCCGAGTTAGACCCACAGCCCTATTTTATTTATTTTTGAAACAGGGTCTCACTAAGTTGCTGAGGTCTCGCTAAGCTGCTGAGGCTGGTCTCGAAACTGCAATCCTCCTGTCTCAGCCTCCCACTTACTGGGAATACAGGTGTGCGTCACCACGCTGGGTTTCCGGTATGGCTTTTGAGGCCTTATCCTCTCCACCCTCAATATTCCTTGCAAACCTGAGATAGATTATTGGAAATCTGATTCTCTCCATCCTCATGCTCTCCAGGGATGTTTCTGGGCCCTCCTGAACCGATGGCCCCAGGCTCTGGACATATGGATGTTCGGTGATTTGAACAGATGGTTCCTGAGAGGCACCTTTCTGGCTGGCAGCCTCTGAGCCAGAAGGAGCCCGGGCACCCTCTCCCTGTGTTGCAGGCCTATCATCCTGGATCCAGTGGACCCCACCCATGACGTGGCAGAAGGGTACAGATGGGACATAGTCGCTCAGAGGGCCAGCCAGTGCCTAAAACAGGACTGTTGCTATGACAACAGGGACACCCCAGTTCCTGGCTGGGCCGTGAAGGTAATGGCTCCTCTCTAGACTGCCAGGGCCTGGAGCTCCGAATGAGATGACTGCATAGTGTTCACTCACCTGCCTCCGTGCCACCGTAGAACAGCACTTTCCAGGCAGGCCACAGCCCGGCTGCAGCGCCCCCAGCTCCGCAGAAGGGCTTTGTGGGCCTCATGTTCTTTATCTTTTCATTCTCCCTCTCCTTTTCTTTCTTTTTCCTATAACCTACTGGAAAATCAGTCCCATGTTCCCGATCATTCTTTGCATGAGCTGAGCCTGCCGAGTCAACATGGTTGGCTGTTAGGTGCCAGCACTGGGCTTGGGATGGGGTCATGGGGGAAGGAGGTGGCACCGGGGGTCAGAACGAGGTCATGCCCCCCCAAAGGGAATCACCCTATGCTGTTAGGAATCAAGTCCATTAAACAAACTTGCACAAAACTACCAGAAAGATTACCAGAAGAAATAAGATACTCAGAAAACAAAAAATGCTAAGTCATATTATTATGTGATGTCAAACCTACGGTCCAGGCAAGGGCCATAACACTCTATTCTATTCATACTTTACAGTTTGCAAAGAACCTGTCCAGGGACTGTGTCAGTTGATCCTTGTGGGCAATCTATAAAGTAGGGAAGCCAAATATTATCATTATCTTTATTTTTAGTAGTAGTAGTTGTAGTAGTAGTAGTAGTAGTGTTGCCATTTTACAGATGAGGAAAATGAGGTTCAGAGAGGTTAAGTCAGGTAATCAGCATGGTCACACTGCTAAGAGGTAGTGAAGCCAGGAGTCACAGCCAGGTGTGTGTGTGTGTGTGTGTGTGTGTGTGTGTGTGTGTGTGTTTGTGTGTGTATGGCACTGGGGATTGAACCCAGGGCCATTCTAACTCCGAGCTACACCCCCAGTCCTATTTTAATTTTGAAACAGGGTCTCACTTGGTTGCTGAGTCTCACTATTTACTGAGGCTGTCCTCGACCTGCAATCCTCCTGTCTCAGCCTCCCAAGTCCTAGGATTATGGGTATGTGCCACGCCCAGCTTCAGCCAGGTCTTTGTGGAGCCTTGAAAACAGAAAATAAATGTTATTTGAAGTGACCGGAGAAGACTCCTCAAAGGAACGAGGGCTTGAGGCGAGCCCACAAGACCAGGGAGGGATAGAGATGCTTAGAAAAGAAGACAACCCAGGTTGAGGGCTGTGGTGGGATGAAGCAACAAACGCTGAAAGGTGGGTAAACAAGGCATTGCAGGGACAAGAGACGGCCCGCATGGAGCAGAAGGCAAAGGCAAAGTACAGGTTACAAACGGGGGGCTCACCGCCAAATGAGCCTACAGATGGGCTGAAAATTATATGCCTCGAGGTTTTTCCTGAACATAAAAAACACTGAAAAGATTTTTATCTTAAAAACGCAGAAGAAGACAGGTGTGGTGGCACACACCTGTAATCCCAGTACTTGGGAGGCTGAGGCAGGAAACTCGCAGGTTCAAGGCCAGCCTCAGCAATTTAGCAAGACCCTTAGAGAGACTCTGTTTCACAATAAAAAGGGCTGAGCATGTAGCTCCAAGGTAGAATGCCTCTGGGTTCAATCCCTAGTACCAAAATAAATAAATAAATATATAAATTAGAAGATTTGCAGTGCTAGGCTTAGATCCTTCACAGAACCCCTATGCTTCCTACTCTCTCTGGGACTGATGATATTCAGTGACTACTGAACCCTGCTCAGCCACAATTGCTTCAACTGTAAAATAGGGAGGTTAGGGGAACCAACCTCATGGGGCTGCTGTGAGAAGAAAATGCATTAAGAGTATGTGAGGAGAGCCGGGCGTGGTGGCACACGCTTGTAATCCCAGTACTTGGGAGGCTGAGATTGGAGGATCGCAGGTTCGAGGACAGCCTCAGCTACTTAGTGAGGCCCTCCGCAATTTAACGAGGCCCTGTTTCAAAATAAAGAATAAAAAAAAACTAGGGCTGGGGGTGTAGCCCAGAGGTAGACTGCCCCTGGGTTCAATCCCCAGTACCGAAAAAAAAAAAAAGAGTATGTGAGAAAGCCGGGTGTGGTGGCACATGCTTGTAATCCTAGTACTTGGGAGGCTGAGACAGGAGGATCGCAGGTTCAAAGCCAGCCTCAGCAACTCAGTGAGGCTCTCAGCAACCTAGTGAGAC
>PVJS01042331.1:0-17565 GCA_004027185.1 Glis glis | reverse complement strand
GTAGAACGCCCCTATGTTCAATCCCCGGTACCGCAAAAAAAAAAAAAAAAAAAAAAGAGCAGGGGTGTAACTCAGAGGGAGAATACCTCTGAGTTCAATTCCCAGTTATCCCCTCCCCCCACACACACACAACACAGTAGCAGTTCTTTTTTATTCCAATGAAAATGTTAAAAATAGCCGGGCGTGGTGGTGCACGCTTGTAATCCTAGTACTTGGGAGGTGAAGACCAGAGGATCCGGGTTCGCGGCCAGCCTCAGCTACTTAGTGAGGCCCTCCGCAACTTTGTGAGATCTGGTTTCAAAATAAAGAATAAAAAATAGGGCCGGGGGTGTAGCTATGAGGTAGAATGCCCCTGGGTTCAATCCCTGGTACCACAAAAAAAAAAAAAGAAAATGTTAAAAATATCTTTCTCAACTGGGCATGACACACACCTGTAATTTCAGCTACTCAGGAGGCTGAGACAGGAGGATTGCAAATTTGAAGACAGCCTGGGCAATTTAGTGAGATCCTGTCTCAAAATGAATAAATAAATAAATAAATAAATAACCCCAACTATATCCCAAGGAAATAGTTAATAAATGGTTAATTTGGGGAGAACCAAGATGGTGGGATAGCGAGAGGCAGTGTGCTACCAGCGCTCCGAGAGTCAGAGCTCGGGCAGTGGAAAGACTGCATCTTGAAAAGAAAAGTAGGGCAGCCCAAACTCAACAAAACAATGAGAACCAAAGTGCAGCGGAATGCGAGGCAGCGGAAGGAGCGGAGGGCGGCAGGGAGCTCAAAGCATCTCACCTGGTGAGCGGAGAGCGGAGACAAAGGCGCCATCTTGGCTGAGCCACGCGGCTCCCGGAATCCTCCAGCAAAGAAACAGCTGATTCTTGTGAAACCAGCGATTATAGTCCACCATCGAAAGCAGTCAACATCGGACCATGATGAAGCCTAAGTCGAACCAGATCCACACCTACAATGGCAACAACTGAAAAGGGTGGGACGCGAGCCTCAGCCCCCACAAAGAAGCGATGCGGAGAGACATAGATGAGGTAGCCAGGCACAGGAGCACCCTAACACCGAGAAAAAAGTGGGTGAGACACGGCCCCCCTGGAGTAGCCTAGCACCGGTGCAGAACACCACAGCACTGAGGACATGGACGGACATGGCATGGCCCCCCAGAACCGCCCAATGAGAACACGGGTGAGTGAGATAAAGGGAGGCAGCGTGTCGCCAGCACTCCAAAACTTGGAAAGTGGCCAGCGGGGAAGACTGCTTCTTAACAAGAAAAGTGGGGCAGACAAAACTCAACAAAACAAAGAGAGCCGAAGAGCAGTGGAGTGTGAGGCAGCAGACAGAGCGGGTGGCTAAACAGAAAGAACTCCACGCATTTCACCTGGTAAGTGGAGAGCGGAGGCGATGGCGCCATCTATGCGGGGCCACACCTACACCGCGACACCCAGAGACCAACAGCAAAAAGACAGCAGACCCTTGTGAAACCAGCGACTATAGACCACCATTGAAACTGATCAACTCTGGAACATGATGGAACCCAAGTCAGTCCAGACCCGCACCTACAACGACGATGGTTTCAAGGGGTAGGCCGTGAGCCTCTGCTCCCACAACAAGTGCAATGAGGAGAGACAAAGAAGAGGTGGCCATACGCATGAGCAGCCCAACTCTGAGAACACAAGCCGGCGAGCCACAACCCCCAAGAGCAGCCCACCATCCTGGAACATCCCAGAACTGAGGACATAGGTAGATGAGACATGGCCCCCTCCCCAGCGGCCCAGCACTGAGAACATGGGCAGGTCAGACCCCCACCCCAGCTCAGAGACCCCCCCACACTGGGGACGCGGGGTGGGCGAAACCTCAGCCCCGCCTGCAGAGAACCCCTCCCCCCCAGTGCTGGGGACGTGGGGCGGGTGAGCCCTTGGCCCCGCCCCCAGAAAACCTCTCCCCCTGATGCTGGGGATGCGGGGTGGGCGAGCCCTCGGCCCCACCCCCAGAGGCCCCCGCCCGTGCGCTGAGGATGTGGGCAGGTCAGCCCTCGGCCCCGTGCCAGGAGAACCCCTCCCCCTGGCACTGGGGACTAGGGGTGGGCTAGTCCTTGGCCCTGCCTCTGGAGACCCCCCCAGCACTGGGGAAGTGGGGCGGGTGAGCCCTCGGCCCCGCCCCTGGAGAACCCATTCCCCGGCGCTGGCGACGCGGGGCGGGTGAGCCTTCAGCCCTGCCTCTGGAGAACCCCTCCCCCCAGTGCTGGGGACTAGGGGCAGGCAAGCTCTTGGCCCTGCCCCCGGAGACCCCCCTGGTGCTGGGGCGAGGGGCAGGTGACCCTTCGGCCCTGCCCCCGGAGAACCCCTCCCCCTGGCGCTGGGGACTAGGGGCAGGTGAGCTCTTGGCCCTGCCCCCGGAGACCGCCCCCTGGTGCTTGGGCGAGGGGCGGGTGAGCCCTCAGCCCCGCCCATGGAAAACCCCTCCCCCGGCCCTGGGGACGTGGGACGGGTGAGCCCTTGGTCCCACCCCCAGAGAAACCCTCCCCCCCCCAGCGCTGGGGACCTGGGGTGGGCAAGCCCTTGGCCCTGCCCCAGAGACTCCCCCCACCAGCGCTGGGGATGCGGGGCAGGTGAGCCCTGGGCCCCGCCCCCGGAGACACCCCCCCAGCGCTGGGGATGCAGGGCAGGTGAGCCCTCAGCCCCGCCATGGAGAACCCCAGTGCTGAGGTCACGGGAGCATGAGCCATGACCCCACACAGGAGGGACTCCAGACAAAGAGAAAACCTCAGATGAGTGAAGAAGGCCAACTAACTGGGGGAGAAGGGAGGGAAGGAGAGGGAAACAAACTGGTGCACAGGATGGACTTACACAAAGATATCAAAGTCAACTACTATGCTGAGAACGGGAAGGAAGGATGGGAGAGACAAGGGGGGTGGGAATTGGGGAGGGCTAATTGACTGATATTGCATGTATATGTCAATCACCCTGAAATCCTTCAACATGTATGATTTCAATGCACTAATAAAATTTTTTTTTAAAAAGTAAATTTGTTTCAAACATTCACATTTCTTAGCTAGGTACAGTGGTGCACACTTGTAATCCCAGTACTTGGGAGTCTGAGATGGTGGATCACAGGTTCGAGGCCAGCCTCAGCAATTTAGCAAGACCCTTAGCAACTTAGTGAGACCTTGCTTCAGAATAAAAATTAAAAAGGGCTGGGGGTGTAGCTCAGAGGTAGAACGCCTCTAGATTCAATCCCTAGTACCACAAAAAATTTTACATTTCTTTCCTGCCCCACTATTTTGTTTTTCCTTAGAAGGGTAGCACACATGGTGGAATTTCTTCCTCCAAGGTGGTATGCAGTAAAGAAAAATAAGATTTTTTTTAAATGGGGGTTGAGGGAGTAGTTCAGTGGTTGAATCTGTGCTTAGCACACTGGAGGCCCTGGGTTCAATCCCCAACACCAAAATGAATAAATAAATCTGGAGGAAGATCAAGCGAATTCAAGAAATATCCTGTGTCCTGCAGGCAGATTCCAGGGAAATTTATTCCAGCCTCAGTAGAATAGCCTCAGAGAAGGCTGATCCTGCTTCTGTGATGGAAGCTGGTGGAAATGCGACTCCACAGCGCAGAGAGACAACGAGGGAGTTACTGCTGGATGCCTTTTTGGCTTAAGCAGTTCACAACAACTCCATGGGACTGTCCCAAACCCTAACGAAGGAACGTTACAGGCCGGCCTGTCAGTGGCTTTATGTTGAAATAAATTGACTTCAGGATAACAGGTGCACCCCCCAAAGTGAGTATATCTTTTGGTCTCTGTTTTTGCATTCTTAGTTACATCAAGTCTGAATATAAACCCTGCTGATTACATGAAGGCTGACAAATGACGCGTGTGCCTGCGCACCGCCACACAAATACACTCTGAAAGTAAGGAGCCACAGAGCGCCCGAGCTAACTTAATTCAGTCAGAACCAAGTGATGCTGTCATGGGGAAACAGCTAATTCTGAGGGGTCCTTGGATTCCATGATGAATAAGAATTTCAACACGTGCCATCAGAAAAAGGCAAAGGTTTTAATTAACTTAAAAAGGTGGGGATACAGGTTGGGGGTTAATTAAGAAAGGCGGGGATATAGGTTGGGGGTCATCTAAAAGAAAAGGGAGAGGGAGTCTCCCTGCGCTCGTCCATCCATCCAGGTGAGCAAGAGAGCGTCTGCGTGCTTTCGCGGTTCTTTATAGGAGGGGGTAGGTAGTGTCTCACAGGAGTGGGCAGGACTTCCTCTTAGTCCTGTTTCCCTGGCAACAGATAGGCAGTGGGGGTCTGGCCTTTTGTCCTCCTCACCCCCCCTATTTACATTAAGCATCTCAGGTGTGGAGAGGAGCCATTGTGATTAAGGGTATGGATTCACTAAGGCTTCTGCCTGACTGAATGCACCCTATAGGGTGGAGTTAGATTATGAACTTTTAAAATTTTAAATCTCTATTTTCCCAATGTCTCCTTTCTGCCTAATATTTCTATCTTTTCTATTCTACCTCATCAACGCCTCTTAGCAGTTTTCCTTTCTCTCCTTGCATGAGTTCTTTCCACTTGAAAACATGCCAGGGCGGGGCGTGGTGGCGCACGCTTGTAATCCCAGTACTTGAGAGGCGGAGACCGGAGGATCCCGGTTGGCGGCCAGCCTCAGCTACTTAGTGAGGCCTCCTCAACTTCGCAACTTCGTGAGACCCAGTTTCAAAATAAAGGATAAAAAATAGGGCCGGGGGTGTAGCTCGGAGGTAGGACCCCCCTGGGTTCAATCTCCGGTACTGCAAAAAAAAAAAAAAAAAAAGAAAGAAAGAAAGAAAGAAAACATGCCAGGCCCTAGAGGGCTCACAAACAGAGCATGCTTCCCTCTTAGGAAGCTGGCCAACTTGTTTACCAAAGTCCTTTTTTGGTTATCAAATTCTTTTTTTGTGTGTACTGGAGATTGAACCCAGGGGCATTCTACTCCTGGGCTACACCCCCAGCCCTATTTTTTTATTCTTTATACTATAGTGAGGCCCTCCGCAACTTTGTGAGACCCGGTTTCAAAATAAAGGATAAAAAATAGGGCCGGGGGTGTAGCTCGGCGGTAAAATGCCCCTGGGTTCAATCCCCGGTACCACAAAAAAGAAGAAGAAGAAGAAGAAGAAGAAGAAGAAGAAGAAGAAGAAGAAGAAGAAGTAAATAAGAATTAAAAATCAGTGTTTAAGCCAGGCGTGGTGGTGTGCACTTGTAATCCTAGTACTTGGGATGCTGAGACAGGAGGATCGTAGGTTCACGGCCAGCCTCAGCTACTTAGTGAGGTCCTCTGCAACTTAGTAAAACCCTGTTTCAAAATAAAGAATAAAAAATAGGGCTGGAGGTGTATCTCTGAGGTAGAAAGCCCCTGGGTTCAATTCCCAGTACCGCATAATAAATAAATAAATAAATAAATAAATAAATAATTTTAAAAAATAAGTATCAGTGTTTAGATCCGGGCGTGGTGGCACACACTTGTAATCCCCGTACTTAGGAAGCTGAGATAGGAGGATCACAAGTTCGAGGACAGCCTCAGAAATTAATGAGACTTTCGAGGCCAGGCGTGGTGGCACCCGCTTGTAATACCAGTACTTTGGGAGGCAGAGACCGGAGGATCCGGGATCACGGCCAGCCTCAGCTCGCTCGCTCTCTCTCTCTGTCTCTGTCTGTCTGTCTGTCTGTCTGTCTCTCTCTCTCTCTACTTAGTGAGGCCCTCCGCAACTTCGTGAGGCCCTCCGCAACTTCGTGAGACCCGGTTTCAAAATAAAGTATAAAAAATTAGGGCCGGGGGTGTAACTCAGAGGTAGAACGTCCCTGAGTTCAATCCCCGGTACCGCAAAAAAAAAAAAAAAAAAGAATTGAATAATACAGCTGGGGGTGTAGCTCAGAGGTAGAATGCCCCTGGGTTCAATCCCCAGTAGCAAAAAGCCCAAAAAATCAGTGCTTAATTTAACCCAGATGTACTTAGAGAATGTGATGGACTGTTTCCTTATTCATCAAATAAAATTTTATTTATTCTTAATTAGTTGTTGAGTTTTTTGTTTGTTTGGGGACCCAGACTTAGTTCTGTGATTCGATGATCAGCCAGGTGTGGCCACAAAAGGAGGTACAAGAGCCTCAGGAAAACAAAGTTTATTATACCACATACCATTTTAATTGGTTTTATTTTTTATGGTGCTAGAGGTCAAACCCAAGGCCTTGTGCATGCTAGGCACGTGCTCTGCCACTGAGCTTTATCCCCAGCCCACGCGGCCCTTACTGGAGTTTCTGTGAGAAAGCCAAGGCAGGGCAGGATTGGCTAGTCTGAATGGTTCTGTAGTGTTCTAAAGGAGAGGTCCCTAGTTGCCTGGTATTGTTACAGTGGGAGTGGTGCTGTGGATTCTTTCCTTCAATTCAGATCAGATCATCTGAAGAGAGGAATTTAAAACTAACAAGCAGCTCACTTGCAACTTTAACAAAAATTTATTACAAAGTCAATAAGAGAGAGAAAAAGAGAGGAGGAAAAGCAGCGTGTCTGGAAGACACATTGGAGAGCCCGAAAGTGGAACTCTGCCCCTCCCTCCGACTCTGGCCCCTTAAATACAATTCTCACATTGGTATGGTTTTATCAGCGTTACCAAAGCAACGAGCTAGTAACTTATTTCTTAGGCATAACTTATTCCTTAGGTAGGTGGTGCCTTCTAGTCTGCTAAGTGCACTTACTAAGTGCAGAGGTCACTAATCTACCTTGTTTTTACCCCTATCGTATTGGGCTGTATTGGTTGTCTATAAACTATAGGCACTTTGATGGACTGCATGGAGTTTGCCTTTCCCATACTGAGGCTGAGTCACAAAGAATAGGAGGGAAACAGAGGCACTGATTACAGCCAGTGTAGCTGTGCACTATGATCTTAGGGCTAAAGCCTTAACTGCCTCTGTGATGCTCTTAAGTCTCTCTACATGCTTCTAAGGCTAGAGGCTTCAATTGTCTTTACATTCTTACTATGGGTTAATCATTTAGAACAGAGGGGCAGAAGAGGAAGGGAGGGGGAGCTCTTGGAATATACAGAGCTACAGCCTCTCCCTGCTATTCAGCCTGCCTTTTACATTTCACTATAAATTAATATCAGAGCAATTTTCCAATACCGGCACAGTACCTGGCCCAGGAATAATTTAAGGCTGATCAACAGTACCAGAGAGAGGAGGCATGGCTCTGTACTGGTTAATGTACAAATCAAAGGCAAGCCTCCTGTTAAACCCTTTGCTATCTCTAAGCATTGCCTAACCCTGGGAGGGGCAGGCTCTCCCCAATCAGAAAAGTTTTTAAGATGTTAAAACATCATACCAGCCGGGCATGGTGGCGCACGCTTGTAGTCCCAGTACTTTGGGAGGCCGAGACCGGAGGATCGGGGTTCATGGCCAGCCTCAGCTCTCTCTCTCCCTGTCTCTCTCTCACTCTCTCTCTCTCTCTCCCTGTCTCTCTCTCTCTCTCTCTCTCTCTCTCTCTCTCTCTACTTAGTGAGGCCCTCCGCAACTTCGTGAGACCCGGTTTCAAAATGAAGTATAAAAAATAGGGCTAGGGGCGTAGCGTGGAGGTAGAACGCCCCTGGGTTCAATCGCCGGTACCGCAAAAAAAAAAAAAAATCATACCAAATAGAAAATTTACAAATATAACCAACATACTTAGCATATGAGATGGGTGGCTTCTTGCTCCCCAATATTTTTTTTCAGCTTGAGTATTTTGGGGTACACTACCAGTTTGAAATAGCAATCCCAGAGTTCTATGTTAATTCAATAAAATGCTGGTTAAAGTGTGTATCCCTAGAATATTCAAGCACAAGAGAGGGGAGTGGGAATACATGTGACAGGGCAGGTCATATACGTATGATATTGAAATTTCTTTCATAAGAAATATATCTATATGGACTTTGAAGTTTCTTTCACCCATAGGTATTGAAAAGAGATATCTTCAATGATACCTAAAGAGATGACGGGCCAAATTCAGCCCAAAAATAGCACTTTGCTTTCACTGCAACATGGTTAAATTTGAGTGGACTCAGCCTTAATTGTTGAATCTGGCAGCTCTAGGAACACAACCCACACACACCCTGTCTGGCTCAGATCTAGCAGAAATTTCAGATCTTTGTAGTATAAAGGTCACCTCAAGAAAGAAATTGGCTGCAAAGGATGTTTATTTAGAAAGATAGGCTATTGCCGGGTGTGGTGGCGCACGCTTGTAATCCCAGTACTTTGGGAGGTAGAGACCAGAGGATCCGGGTTCGCAGCCAGCCTCAGCTCTCTCCCTGTCTCTCCCTGTCTCTCTCTCTCTCTCTCTCTCTCTACTTAGTGAGGCTTCCGCAACTTCGTGAGACCCAGTTTCAAAATAAAGTATAAAAAATAAGGCCGGGGGTGTAGCACAGAGGTAGAACGCCCCTGGGTTCAATCGCCGGTCCGAAAAAAAAAAAGAAAGATAGGCTATTCCTTTTTTTTTTTTAATTGAACCCAGGGGTGTTCTATTTCCGAGCTACATCCTTGACCCTTTTTTTACTTTTTATTTTGAAATGGGGTCTTGCTAAGTAGCTGAGGCTGGCCTTGAACCTGAGATCCTCCTGTCTTAGCCTCCCAAGTACTACTACCATTACTCTCTATTTTGCAGTGAAGACACAAACTCTTGAGCCCTCATTGGTTTCTTATTAATAGACATCAGGTGGGAAGGAAAATTCAACATTGGTCTTCCAGTGGGTGTCTGGATTGTGATTTTATAAGTTTATAAGTTTAAAAGACTTTCCCACAATACAAACCAAATGGATTTTAATAATTAGGTATAACTAAGAAAATGATAATTTTGATGGAGATGCTCTGCAGATAAATTGCAAATAGGAGATTGTGTCTAAGGTTAGGCTTTGGAATCCATAATAAAAGGATTTGGAGAATGTCATTTTTATTTTTGTCGACTTATGATAAATTCCCAATGCATAGAAAACTTAGAGCTCCCCTTTTGATTAGCCATGATGGTAGTCAAGACTTTATTGCTCAACTTACACTGATTAAAAGGAGCTTGTTTCAGCCAGGCGTGGTGGCGCACGCTTGTAATCCCAGTACTTGGGAGGCTGAAACCGGAGGATCTGGGTTCGCAGCCAGCCTCAGCTACTTAGTGAGGCCCTCCGCAACTTAGCAAAACCCTGTTTCAAAATAAAGAATAAAATATCGGGCTGGGGGTGTAGCTCGAGAGGCAGAATGCAAAAATAAATAAAAAATAAATAAATAAATAAATAAAAGGAACTTGTTTCCACAAGCAACATCTTTTTATTTCCCCCGGTGTTCATTGTAAAAATATGTATATAAACCAGGAGTGGTGGCACACACTTGTAATCCCAGTACTTGGGAGGCTGAGACAAGGGGATTGCAGGTTCAAGGCAAAAAGAAATATATAGAAATATATATATATATACACACACATACTTTCTGTGTGTATGTACATATATATGCATATATAAATTATATATATTCCTATATATGTGTAGGAATGTATTTAGGTATTCATAAGGAATTTAGTAACTTAGTATAAAATGTTGAGGAACTATGTGTCTTGTTATTTAAAAGCTAAATAGTATTTCAATTTAATTCAATATCTTTTTAAAATAACCACCAAAAATATTTTGTATTTCCAAGTCGACAGAGAAAACTTTCAAATTCGCTGGGCGTGGTGGCGCACGCTTGTAATCCCAGTACTTTGGGAGGCGGAGACCGGAGGATCCAGGTTCGTGGCCAGCCTCAGCGCTCGCGCTCTCTCTCTCTGTCTCTCTCTCTCTCTACCTAGTGAGGCCCTCCGCAACTTCGTGAGACCTGGTTTCAAAATAAAGTATAAAAAAATAGGGCCGGGGGTGTAGCGCGGAGGTAGAACACCCCGGGTTCAATCCCTGGTACCGCAAAACAAAAACAGAAACAAAAACAAAAAAACTTTCAAATTAATTGCTTGCACTCTCCTCAGCTTGTCTATTCCGACCAAGTATTATGAAACAGCACCTTTGCCGATTGGTGAGGTTGGATTTAAACATTCCACATCTTTACTCAGGGAAACACCTCAGCATGATCACCCCCCAAACAGGCCTTCAGTGTCATCAGGAAACTAGCAGGGTACTTGGCATGGAAACACACCCACGTTATATTTAACAAAATCTGTATTTAATCATGTGTACACAGCTTTTAAAAATACAGAGCACTCATGCCCATGTACTCTACCCAAAGGAAAAGTCTGACTGCTTGGTGCATGCACACACGATACACTTCCAAGAGCGCATTGACACTGGGCATACACAAGCAACGCATCATGTCACTCCACTAGAACAGGACGAGCTTACAAAGTTTTAAGATGATTCTTTCTCTGAGGACTGAAATTGCAGTAGAGGCTAATCCCATTTTTTTTCTTAAATGTGTTTTCCTGCTCGTAGTCCAGCAATGTAATTCACAAGTCACTAATGAAATCTACAAAATACAGAAAGGTGGGGGGGCACTAAAATGATTGTGTCCATGGGTGTGAAAGTAACCTCAAAGTTTGCTGATTTTCTCTGAAGACGCCTAGACCGCCGCAGCCACGGTGGCGCCCTAGCTGGCCAGCGGGAAGGGCTCGGGCTGGAAGCCGAAGAGCCTCTGGCCGTAGGGCTCGCCCTCGCCCGGCAGCTTCGCGCCCGCGAACGGGGCGTAGTGGTCGGGCCCGAAGTGCTCGCAGTGGAGGCTGAGCCAGTCCCGCTCCGAGCTGAGCCGCTCGGCCTCGGCCAGGATGCGCGTCAGGGCCATGATGTAGCTCAGCGCCATCTGCAGCGTCTCGTACTTGGACAGCTTCTTGTCCTGGCCCCACTGCGGCACGACGCGGCGCAGGCGGTCGAAGGCCGTGTTCAGCCCCTGCATGCGGCGGCGCTCGCGCGCGTTGGCCGCCAGGCGCCTGCGCGCCGCGCTCTCCAGCCGCCCGCGCCCGGCGCACGGGCCCGCGCACTCCGCCCCGCCCGCGCACGGGGGCGTGGCGCGCGTGTCCGCGCGTGGGGGCGTGGCCCGCGCGCCCGCGCACGGGGGCGTGGCGCGCGTGCCCGCGCACGGGCCGCCGGGCTGGCCCGACTTCATCTCGGCCTGGAGGAGGCGGGCTGCGGCCCGCGCGCTGCTCGGTCTGGCCGCTCCCCGACGCGGCTCTCCGCAAACAAGTCACAAACCCATCAACTCACGCGATGTCTGCAGTGCGGAGTGCGGCCCGGCCTGCTGCCTGCCGCTTGACGTCTCTTCACTTGCCCGAATGCGGGGGAAATGGAGATGCTCAAGAAAAAGTCATTTTTTCCCAACGTAAAATTGAAAAAGAGAAGGAAACCTTCTTGCGGCGGAGTTTAGTGTGGCTGGTTCGGGGGAGGCCTGTCCAGTCCTCTGGGGAAGACCGAGACAGCCTTTAAGGAACATGAAGTCTTGCGAAGCTCAGCCGGGGAAGGAGCGCTTCTCCCGCGCGCAGTAGCTGTGGGGAGCGCGGGGCGAATCTTTGAGGGAGGAGAATTTATAGCCCAGGGCTAAAGGAGGGAACAGGTGGTGGCAGGTGGGCGGGCGTCCCACGGTTTCCATCTCAGCACCTTCCTACCCCGGGAACAGCAGGGGGGAGGGCGACGCACAGCAAAATCCTGACATTACTGCCTTGTCTGTTGAAGTTTCTCCAAAGCTATGTCCAACCCTAACTAACACACCATCTGGAGTAGCCTGGCTGTCCCCAAATGAATAACAAGGGGCGGGGGCGGGAGAGCTTGAGCCATCTTTTCCCTTATCAGCTGGCAGTTTACGTATCAAAAACTTAACTGAGGTTTTAAAATTATTAGAAGTCATTTGTGTGGAGATGTTGATTTTGGCATTATGAGATATATTACATATATAGTGAATATAAGATTTACCTTTGTTGAGAAGTGTGGAGATTTTGCATAATGGTGCTCTAATATATTGACATCTTTATTTTATTTATTTTTGTGGTACTGGGGGTTGAACCCAGGGGATTCTACCTTTGAGCTACACCCCCAGCCCTGTTTTATTTTTATTTTGAAACAGGGTCTCCCCAGGTTGATGAGAGTCTCACTACTTGCTGAGGCTGTCCTCCAACCTGAAATCCTCCTGTCTCAGCCTCCCAAGTACTGGGATTACAGTTGTACACCACCATGCCCCGGGACCTTTTTATTTTATCTATTAAGTAAATAGAAACAAATTAGCAAGTCCTAATATTATCTCAGACCTGGAATTTTACAGTGCAAATTATTTGGCTGTTTTCTGTGAACTCATTTATTATAACATATCAAAATATTTATTATAACATCAAAGATATGAATGTATATATTTAAAACTTTATGTTATTCTAATTATATAATTGGATTGCATGAGTTTGGACGCCTAGGCAAATTAATTCAGTATCTATACTTCATTTCCCCTTTTGTGCGGCATGCACAGAGATAATAACTAACCACTTCATTATTTGATATTTAAATCTAAAATACTAATCATAATGCACATCAAAGTGCAAACATCTAAGTAATTTGTGAGGTTTTAACAAATATTTCCTAATGGAAGATTTCTGCCCCACTCATAAGGCTGAAAATGTTACATACAACTTCAGTGTTTCCATGGTGTTAGCTGTCCTCAGGAACAATAACAAGGCATGATTTCAACTATTGGTAATGATTATATGATTTATATAGAGAAACCATTATTTTGATTCTCTCATCTCAGCTTCTTTCTTAAGAGAAATCAAGAAGCTCCAAGCAGGTTCAGTCCAGAATCATTTCTGGATATTTCAGGAAGATCAAGAAAGCTCTTTCTCCTTTTGAAATGCAGATATGTCAGCATTATTGTCAGATATTTTTAATTAAATGATCAACAAGCTCTCACAAATCAAGAGTCTTTTAATGTGACTTGCTCCCCCTGCCATTGCCTCAGACTGTAACCCCGTTGTGATGCCCTGACTCCAAGTCCCGTCTTCCCATAAATAGTTGATTAATCCCCAGCTGAAGCGATGACAAAGAAATGAAGTTGAATAACGTGAAGACAATAGGATGCAATTGAACATTAATGACCTCCAGCGTGACAGATGTTGGACTCAGACTTCTGCATGGAGCCACTCAGCTCCATTACTCTCAGCCCTAACAGTTTTGGTTGAGAACAGCAGGCCTATGATGGGAAAGATTGTTATTTAGTCATCAAGATGTCAAATATATAGTTTTTGAGTTTTCATGGACATCTGCCCTGTTAATGCTATTGTTTCTCATGTCCGTTGATCTCATCTCTTTCTTCTAAGAGCTTCCTTGCTTGCTGCCCTGTGGAATGTCTCTCTGCAAAACCGTCCTTGTTTTTGTTCTGGTAGCTATTGTCCAAAGTATGAATAAGATGTATGCTTTAGCAAGACATGTACCTGGGGCTGGTGAGATTTTACCATGCACCAGAACATAGAACACATACCTTGAAGAGAAAAAGGAAACAGCATTGTGTATACAACACAGCTATATTTGAACATAAACTAGAAGATACCTATGACATGAAACCAATCCAAAGATAGAGAGCATTGCTGGAATAAAGGACTTTAGAAGGCTTATAGTAAGACATTCCCACTGGGCATGGTGGCAGACACATGAGATCCCAGTACTTGGGAGACTGAGACAAGACGATCACAGGTTCAAGAACAACCTCAGCATCTTGGTGAGACTCTCAGCAACCTAGCAAGACCTGTTTCAAAAACGAAAAGGGCTGGGATGTAGCTCAGAGGTAGAATGCCCCTGGGTTCAATCCCCAGCACCACACACACACATACACACACACACACACACACACACACACACACACACACAGAGAGAGAGAGAGAGAGAGAGAGAGAAAGAGAGAGAGAAGCATTTCTCAAATGTATCCTGAAAATCATTACTAATGCTACAAAGATGCTTCTGAGAAAAAGTGTCTCACCATCACGTAAATTTGGGAAACACATGTAATTTCCCACTTGGAGAGTCATGAAGCAAAACTGGCATGGGAAAAGTTTCTGAGAGGTCCCAGAGTAAAGAAACCTATTGACTTCAGCATTTCCTATTCTTGCTTGAACACAGAACTCCTATTCCCCCTAGAGAGATCTATTAATATTCACTGGACATCGTTTGAAACCTACTCTAGCCCCTTCCGTGTATTTTATAGAGGAGCATGAGATACAGAGACTGAACACTGTGCTTGAAAGCAGGAAGTAATTTAATGACTGATTAAAACAAAAAGTCAGCCGAGCATGGTGGTGCACAATTGTAATCTCAGTACTTGGGAGACTGAGATAGAAGAATCACAGGTTCACAGCCTGCCTTAGCAACGTGAGGCCCTCAACAATTTACTGAGACCCTGTTTCGAAATCAAAAGATAAAATGGGACTAGGAGAAGCCAAGCGTGGTGGCACACGCTTGTAATCCCAGTACTTGGGAGGCTGAGACCAGAGGATCCGGGTTCGCGGCTAGCCTCAGCTACTTAGTGAGGCCCTCCGCAACTTCGTGAGACCCGGTTTCAAAATAAAGGATAAAAAATAGGGCCGGGGGTGTAGCTCGGAGGTGGAATGTCCCTGGGTTCAATCCCCGGTACCCGCAAAAAAAAAAAAAAAATGGGACTAGGAGAAGCTGGGCGTGATGGCACACGCTTGTAATCCCAGTACTTGGGAGGCAGGTATAATGCCCCGGGTTCAATCCCCAGTACCACTAAACAAACAAACAAATAAATAAATAAAAACAAAAAGTCAAATCTCCTGCATCCTTTGATTTTAGAGGCTTTAAAATTATAAGATCATAGCCGGGTATGGTGGCGCACCTTTATAATCCCAGTACTTGGGAGGCTGAGACCAGAGGATTTGGGTTCACAGCCAGCCTCAGCTACTTAGTGAGGCCCTCCGCAACTTAGTGAGATCCTGTTTCAAAATAAAGAATAAAAAATAGGGGTGGGGGTGTAGCTAGGAGGTAGAATGCCCCTGGGTTCAATCCCCAGTACCACACACACACACAAAAAAAATCGGGCTGGGGGTATAACTCAGAGACAGAATGCCTCTGGTTCCATCCCCAGTACCAATTAAAAAAATAAAATAAAAAATTGTGAGATCATTTAAGCCCTTCATTTTGCAGTGGGGCAACAGATCCACCAGTGATTTCTCAAAGGCAGGGAGGTCACTAATAAAAGTTTCAGGAGCCAGGTGTGGTGGCACACGCTTATAATCCCAGTACTTGGGAGGCTGAGACAGGAGGATGGCAGGTTTGCAGCCAGCCTCAGCTACTTAGTGAGGCCCTCCACAACTTAGTGAGACCCTGTTTCAAAATAAAGAATAAAAAATAGGGCTGGGGGTGTAGCTCGGAGGAAGAATGTCCCTGGGTTCAATCCCCAGTACTGCAATAAATAAATAAATACATACATACATACATACATACATACATACATAAATACATAAATAAATAAAAGTTTCAGGAATACATTAGAAATGTAGTAAAGGACACTTTTGTTTATATTACAGCCTCAGTGTCCAGCACAGTGCCTAAAATATAAGTTCTCAATAAATAACCCAGATGGAATTGCTAGAGCAATAAATTAGATAAATGATAGAAGGTGATTAGGATGAGCACATTCCTAGTGAATAACTCATTCGCATCCCCTCACCTATAGACAACACAAGATAGCCCCACATTTTGAGCAGAATGGGGTGTGTGTATGTGTGTGTGAGTGTGTGTGTGTGTGTGTGTGTGTGTGTGTGTATGCATGTGTGTGTGTGTGGTACTGGGGATTGACCCAGGGGCATTCTACCTCTGAGGTACACCCCCAGCCCTATTCTATTATTTTTATTTTGAAACAGGGTCTCACTAAGTTGTGGAGGGCCTAAGTAGCTGAGGCTGGCCGCAAACCTGTGATCCTCCTGTCTCAGCCTCCCAAGTACTGGGATTACAGGCTTGCGCCACCACACCTGGCAGAATGGGTTCTTTATTATAAAACGAACAAACAAAAAACATGGCCACTTGGGCCAGAAGAACATGCATGTCAGACTAATTTCCACAATGGTTCTATATTGAGGGTGTGATCCTACTGGTCGAATCGGCAGCTACTGTTTTGCTGTTGTTCATTTGTTTGTTTTGGCACTTGGGACTGAACCCAGGGGCATTCTACCTATGAACTACACCCCCAGCCCATTTTATTTTTTATTTTGAAACAGGGTCTTGCCAAGTTACTGAGGCTGGCCTTGAACCTTGAACCCTCCTGTCTGGGCCTCCCAAGTAGCCCAGCTGCTGCTAGAAATAAAGTTTCTAGGAAGCCATTTTTTTTGACTAGTTTCCTGTAATGGACTCAACATTTAATATGGAGTCATTCATGCTAAATGAAACTAATTTAGAAGTGTACTCATGTAACAAATATTTGAATGTCAGTTAGTTATAGCAGGTGAGGTTTAGTCAATCCTAGACAGACAACTGATTCAAATAAGGCAAGAGCTGTAACCAAGTAAACCCGATACCTCACATTTGTTTTCTAATCATGTTACTCACTAAAGTTTTTCAACCTGTTATAGTTCTAGAATTATGAATAAAATCCAATTAAGATCTCCAAACTAAATTGTTACAATATTGTCTTTTGATATTACTATCTGTTGGACAGCCAGAAGTCAAAACTGACAGATGAAGATATGGCAAAGGGTGGGGGTAAGGGAGAAGGAGCTTACACCTGTAAGAGGAGTAGAAAAATAGTTGAAATACTATCTTTGAGATAAACAAATAAATAAATAAATAAAAATAAATCAATGGCTGGGAGTTACTATATGTGTGAAATAGATTCAAAAGCAAACATGCTTTTATTATTTAAAAACCATATTTCATTTTTATTTTTATTTATCTATTTATTGTGGTACTGGGGACTGAACCCAGGGCCTTTGTACCTCTGAGGTACAACCCCAGGCCTTTTTATTTTTTTATTTTGAAATAGGGTCTCACTAAGTTCCTGATGGTCTTGCTAAGTTGCTGAGGCTGGCCTCAAACCTGCGATCCTCCTGTCTCAGCCTCCCAACTACTGGGATTACAGGTGTGCACCACTGCGCCCAACTCCTATTTCATTTCTAAAACAGAACTCTATAAAAACTAACCTACACAATAGAGAAGTAAAAATGTCCATTCTGAAATTTGCAGAGGAAAATATGGGACATGAAGACTGGGGCTTACTTGTGTAGGGTGTGGAGGTCAAGAGCTCGGAAAGACCAGGAGCTACGTCTGCAAGACGCAAAGGAATGATGCAGGGGAGATCCAGTTACAGTAAAGATCATCAGTGGAGAGTGTGATGAGTTCTTATAGCTTTGTAATATGCAATGTAGTTAGTAGTAGGGAAAAATTCCCAAAAGGATTAATATGCTTAGAAAAAGGAAGGGAGAGCTGGGCGTGGTGGTGCATGCTTGTAATCCCAGTACTTTGGGAGGCGGAGACCGGAGGATCCGGGTTCGCAGCCAACCTCAGCGCGCATGCGCGCTCGCGATCTCTCTCTCTCTCTCTCTCTCTCTCCTCTCTCCTCTCTCCTCTCTCCTC
>PVJS01042330.1:0-17561 GCA_004027185.1 Glis glis | reverse complement strand
CGTCGCAGACGTTGGGGAGCGGGAAGGCAGCGGCAGCGGGAGCGGGATGAACAGCGGCGGCGGCTTCGGCTTGGGCTTAGGCTTCGGCCTTACCCCCACCGCGGTAATTCAGGTGACGAATCTGTCGTCGGCGGTGACCAGCGAGCAGATGCGGACGCTGTTTTCCTTCCTAGGGGAAATCGAGGAGCTGCGGCTCTACCCTCCGGAGTAAGTCCCGAGCCCGGCTGGGGGAGGGGCGCGGCGCCATGGAGCCCCGGGAGCCCCGGGACCGCGGCGTGGGGAGAGCGCGGGCGCGGGCCCGTCACGTGACGGCGGGCGCCCCTCGGTGCCCATATTTGATCAGGGCACCCGGGCCTGCAGCCCCGCGCTCCGGCGCTCGCTGGTAGTCGGATCCTGAGCCCTAAACCTTTGCACCGAGCTCTTACAAAGGATTTGGAGTGGTTTCCTTTCCCGTACCTCCGGGGCTTGCGGTCGCTGCCCGGTCTTCCAATTCAGCGCCCCCATCCCCCCTTTTTCCCTAATTTAAGATGGCCGCAGGTGGGCCCCGAATAGTCAGTCCTCATGGCAAACGCCTGATAACGTTTTTGCACGCTGAAAATCTCGGAGACCGCTCCCGAGCAACGGCCCAGCTCTTAAGGCCCTAGTGTCAGGCGGCCGTTGCTGGTCAGAAAGCCTGCGGCTGATCTCAACATGGAATTTGGGCTGTTTTTGTTACCCAGGGCAGTCTCAGGAACTTAGCATCGTTTTAATTTAACCGAGCCCATTCGAGTTCTTAAAGATCGTGTCTATTCGCCTTTTAGGTAATAGATTAAAATTTCCTTCTGCAAGGTCACGCTGTTCCAAACCTTTCAAAAAAGTGTAGAGCGATAGAGCAGTATCTCTACTGTGTCCCCCTTTGAAGTCCACGTCTTAACTCGCATTCACAGGTCGCATCCGCTTCCCAAGTAATGTATTTTGAAATGGTAAATTTCTCTTATACAATATTATCTAATCAGAAAATTCGTAAGGGGTTTGGGGGTACTTCACATTCTGGCACACATAAGCATTTTTTTTTAAGGTAGATCTTAAGGATGTTAAGATCCACAATGTTTTGTTCATTATGTCAAAATCCTTTGAAGGAATAGGAAGTAGTTGTCCGGGATTTCTTTATTTTAAAAAATTGCATTTGATTTATTTGGCTTGTTTCATAGTGATGCATTACAGACTTACTTTTCTATTTGTAGGTGGTAACCGTGCCACTGTATAGATATTGTTAATAGTTGTGTATTTGAATATTTAAATTTTACATGTTTTCCTCTTTTTGTTTTGAAATATTTTATGCATGCAAAAAAGTAAATACACTGAACACCCATGCTCCTTTCATGTGTAGTCATCAGTTTTTTGCTGCAGTTAATTACTAAAATTTCCCCAGTTCTAATAATGCTTTTTTCTTTTTCTTTTTTTGATCTAGTGTATCATCAGAGACCACCCCTGGCATTTGGTTATCTTCTTTAATCTAGAACAGGCCCTCCTTCCTCCCCTTTTAAAAAATCTTTCATGACGTTGACATTTTGTGTTGTATTTTGTTTTGTCTTGTGGAATGGCCCATAATCTTGAGTTTACAGAGATTGTTTCTTCATGATGCAATTTAAGTACGTTTTGACAAGCATAATGCATAAGTGCACATATATTTTGATGAGCCCTGGCATTATAATTTTCAGTGTGCTATTTAACTTTTGACGATGCTTTTCGTTATCTCTTAATTTAAGTACTCAACACTTCTTAATAGCTGAGAAGTGTTGGAGTGCTGTATCCTGGAAGAATTGGAATCAGCAAAACATTCTGTATATGAAGCCTTGTGAGTTACCCTTGTGGTGACATGGTGTCACAGGACGGTCTTCACTGCCAGTGCCGTTCATATGGTGGGATCCTGGGTTGGGGTGGCAATACACTGCCAGTTATTACCTGACACTTAGTAAGGGGCTGTTTTTGGAAATTAAATGCTATTATGTGGAGTTTAATAGTCAGAGAGTAAAAGCTCTTTTCATAAACATATGGTGCATAAAAATGGAGTTAATGTGTCACAAACTGTAATACATTTGGTAAAATTGTAGCATAAATAGAATACACATAGACCAGTCAAATCCTTTACTAGTTTTTCCATAGTGCAATACTAGATCTCTTATTATTGTTTTGCAGCAATATAATGAAATTACCTTTTTTTTCTGGTACCAGAGATTGAACCCAGAGGCATTCTACTGAGCTACACTCCCAACCCTGTTTTATTTTTTATTTTGAAACAGTCTCTCACTAAGTTGCTGAGGGCCTCGCTAAGTTGTTGATGCTGTCCTCAAACCTGCATTCTTCTTGTCTCAGCCTCCCAAGTCCTGGGATTACAGGTATGCACTACCACTCCCGGCTACCTGCTCCTTATTTTAAAGATGTCTTTGCAAAAGCAAATTTGGATTGAAATGGATAAAAATTCAGCATAATTGTATTGAAGATATAGATAATTGTTTTGCAGTGTCCTATAAAAGGTATTTGATTAATCTATGGAAGCTTGGAAGCTGAGTAGAAATTAATTTGTTTTGAAATTGTAAATGCATTTATTTTGTAGACTGTGAAAATAGTTTCTTACTAAAGTTTTATGGAGCTGGGTTGCTAGGTCTGTGGGAGATCACTTGTGTAGATGTATGAGGCTGTGGGTTCAAGGCCCAGTGCCAGACACACACACACACACACACACACACACACACACACACACACATTATGATTTCAGTTGTTAATATGAAAACTTCAGAATTTTTCTTTTTTTTGGTGGTGGTACTGGCGATTGAACCCAGAGACATTCTTCCTCTGAGCTATACCCCTAGCTCTTTTTGTTTTTTGTTTTGAGGCAGGGTTTCACTAGGTTATTGAGAGTCTTGTTACTTTTCTGAGGCTGTCCTCCAACCTGTAATCCTCCTGTCTCAGCCTCCCAAGTACTGGGATTACAGGCATGTGCCACCAAGGCCTGGCTTGAAAACTTAGATTTTTAAATTTAATTTTTTGGCATGGATCAGTGATTCAATTTCATGTTAATTTTTAAACATTAAGAATTCTTTGGGTTTTTTTCTTTTCTTTTCTCTTTTTATTACTGGGGATTGAACTCATGGGCATTCTACCCCCTGAGCTATACCCCCAGCTAAGTTGTTGAGACGGACCTCGATCCTGCAATGCTCCTGTCTCAGCCTCTGAAGTACTGAGATTATAGGTGTGTGTCACTGTGCCTGACTTAGACATTAACAATTCTTGTAAAAATTCATTGTAAACGTTAAGAATCCTTACTTTTAATTTGTCATTCCTTTTTTTTTTTTTTTTGCGGTACTGGGGATTGAACGCAGGGGCGTTCTACCTCCGAGCTACACCCCCGGCCCTATTTTTTTATACTTTATTTTGAAACCGGGTCTCACGAAGTTGCGGAAGGCCTCACTAGGGAGAGAGAGAGAGAGAGAGAGCACGAGCTGAGTCTGGCGGCGAACCCGGATCCTCCAGTCTCTGCCTCCCAAAGTACTGGGATTACAAGCGTGCGCCACCACGCCCGGCTGTCATTCCTTTTTGTGTTGCCAGATGGTTAAGTATCCAGAGTTAGTATTTTAATTTTTTGCATAGTAAGTGAATCTCAGCTCATTAGAACACAATGGCTTCTTACACAAATGAGAAGCCTTGTTTTTTCAGTAAACTTTTTTCTGTGTGTGGTACTGGGGATTGAGCCCAGGGGTGTTCTACCTCTGAGCTACGCCCCCAGCCCTATTTTATTATTTACTTTTGAAACAGGGTCTAAGTTGCTGAGGTTGGCTTTGAACCTGCTATCCTCCTGTCTCAGCCTCCCAAGTAGTGGGAGGACAGGCGTGCACCACCATGCCTGGCTTCAGTAAACTTTTTGAGGTATAATGTACATACAAAAAAATGAACAGATCAAAAGTATCTGAGCTTTACAGTGTAAACATGGCTGGGTAACTAGCACACAGATCAGGAATATCTGCACCCTAGAAGTTCTCCTGTGTTCTTTTTTTTTTTTTTTTTGTGGTACTGGGGATTGAACCCAGGGGCGTTCTACCTCTGCACTACTTTATTCTGAAACCGGGTCTCACGAAGTTGCGGAGGGCCTCACTAAGTAGAGAGAGGGAGAGAGGGAGAGAGAGACAGGGAGACAGGGAGAGAGAGAGAGACAGGGAGAGAGCTGAGGCTGGCCGAGAACCCAGATCGTCCAGATCGCCCATTCTCCGCCTCCCAAAGTACTGGGATTACAAGCTTGCGCCACCACGCCCACGCCCAGCTCCTGTGTTCTTTTTAAGTGACTAACCCCCAAAGGGTAATTCCGTCCTGATTTCTAACACTGTAGATTTTGCCTCTGTGTGTGTGTGTGTGTGTGTGTGTGTGTGTGTGTGTGTGTGTTTTGCTTGCCGATTTCCTTCACTTCTCTGGTCTTCAGAAGTTCTAAAAACTAAAGGTAAAATCTATCAGCTACTTATTTAAGTTTACTTTGTTAAAAATTAATATAATCAATAGAGCCATTTTGTGGAAAATAGAGAAAAAGAACACCTGTGATCCTATTACCCTATCCAAACCCCTTCAATTTTCATGGATTTCCCCTTCAGTTCTTTTTATATGTGTATAGTACAGTGTAATCAAAGGATTCATGCACTTAGGATTGCAAATTTTATTCACTTAACCTACAATTAGCATTTTTCATATTGCCATGTTTTATTTACACTAATATTTAAAGACTGTAATATGTCCTAAGTGTGTTGTGTTTTTGAAATTCTATCATATTTTGATTCACCTTTTTTTGTTACAAATGAATGGATTTTAGCTGGCTGCATTTGAAGGTATATGTTTTTATTGTCAGCAGTGATTAGTGGTCCAACTGGCATTGTCAGCAGTTCATAAGAAAGTCTTGTACAATTGTGTTATCCAAAGTACCATTGGAGCCCTGTGGAGAAACCCTGTTACACATGATGTATCGATTAATATTTTCACACATGAACTATTTACTTGCCCATGTTTTGAATTCTATCCTTTTTGATAGATCCTCTAAATGCTGCATACTAATACACTGATAAAATATTGGACATATCACCACATTGGCTTTTGAGATGTTTAAAATAATGTTACATCTCCTGAAAAGCTCAAATATTTACATTTTTATAAAATAATTGAAAGTTAGGCTTTATTCTCTTTCAAGAAAGGTAATTTGATATGAAGACTAAGAAAATTGTGTAAAGCTGCAATGTAGCCATACCTAACATCCATGCTTCATAATAATGCCTTTCAGAATAGACTAGACCTACATTTTTTAACCAGTTCTCAGGCTTCTCAAATTTTTGTATAATGTCCTCACATGTAGCTACTCTACAAGTCAGGCTCAGATTTCTTATTTCTGTGGATGTTTCAACTTTAAAATGAAGTGGGTTTCAATTAGGGATATTTGGAAGATGCATTATTAATTTTCATTGGTGATTATTTAGGTTTTCTTTCTTCCACAAAAGGATCTTTCAATTTAGGAAATGTAGCTTCAGTGATGGCTTGTCAGGCTTCTGAAAATTTCAGGGAGTATTCCTGTCTGAATTCCTAAGGCTTTAGTAGGTCATTATAATCATAGTTTTTTTTTGTTGTTGTTGTTGTTGCAAACAACAGAAACAGTGTTACCCAGTCTGGCTTAAGAAGAGACAATTTATTAAAAGAGAGTTGATAAATTGAAGAATAAAGACTATAATGACTGAGAACAGCCGGGCCTTGTGGGAACTGGGGACGGGCCAGAAAAGTATCAGCAATCAAGGTGTCTGCCTCTCTCTCAAGAGGCTTTATTGTCAGGTGTTTGTTTCTGTGTATCTGCTCAGTGTGCTCTCTCATCATCTGACCCAACAGAAAGAATCTGATTCTTTTAAGCTCATTTGGTCAAGTCTGACTGCCCAAATTATAGGTCAGCCAGTGGAGTGGGCCCTTGTAGCAGGTGGCTAATTAGTTGTAGCTAGAGAAGCTTATAAGATCTGTTGAGTGTTTCACATAGGGAAATTGTGATAATACCAGTGCTGAAGCTGTATAGAATGTCTTGGTAGCACAGGTAGGAGGGTAGTAAGCATTGGTATCTTAAGATGGTTTACCAGGAATCTTGAAACTTGAGCCTTGAAGAAAAATGGAATTAGCCTTAAAAAAGTTATAGAGTCCAACATAGTTAGATGGAACATATTATACAAAGACCCAGATGTTTAGGATGTGTCCTCAGAACCATGAGTATTTGTATGCCTGGAGTTTGGGGTATACTTAGATGAAGCAAGAACAGAAGGGTATCTTTGGGTAAATTGAGTCTGTGGCCTAACATGATGCAATTTAGGAGTTAGAAGGGTGACTGGCCGTTTTTGTGAAAGGCCATTAATAAGCAGTTGAGGTTGAATGCATTGTGATGGGTTATCAAGTTTTCTAGGTGACAAGTGCTGAGGGCCTGAATTAAGGCATTGTTAATGAAAATGATGAAAGAATGAATGTGTCGGATATTTGGGAAGTAGACTCAAGTGGGATTTGTTGACCAATGGGATGAGGAGGATATGAAGGTCAGAGATAATTTGTCACATAGGCAGGCAGGGTTTTAGAAACAGCCCATATCTCAGTTTGATAAAGCAGATTATTTTTTACACTGAATTTTTGGGATTGGGGACTCCACTCATTGGGGTACTCTGGAATGAAGCTGGTGAGTCAGCCAGCCAGCCATCTTTTGAATATGTTGATCATTGTGTCGAAGCAAGGAAAAGAGCCGAGAGGCCCTTCTCCAGAATAGACCCATAGACACTTCATCTCTTTAACTGAGATATGAAGTATAGGACAAAGGGGGGCAAGGTTGGTAATGGAGGAGGATGGTGAATGTATTTTGGACTTAATGAGTTAGGGCTTGATGAAAATAATATTCAGCAGGTCCTTGGATCTGGGAGGCTAGAGCTCAGGAGATGCCCAAATTGGAGATTTGGTAATGTGAACATGGTGGGTTAAGTGTCAATGTGGATATATTTATTTCTATGACAATACTAGAAGTGCTTTGACTTAGATGTTGGTAAGGGGAGATTTTTGGTGAGGGTTGGTATGATTGTTGAATTGGATGGCCTTTGGCAAAGGAAATGAATAGGAAAGAGGTAGAGTTTTGTTTTTTTCACAATGTAATTAGCCTTATTAATTATGTTAATTATGTTTCAATTACTAGGTGCAAATATTTTATCATGGTGTTTGGCTTACTAGCACAAATATATATGAATTTAACCATTAAAAGTGTATTCTAGATAGTTTAAAGATGGATTTGTTGCTATATGTGAGAATTACTTAAAAAGATTTGCAAATTTTTAAATAAAAATTTAACAAAACTTTTAATTAAAATTTTAACAAATTTTGTTAATTAAAATTTAACAAAAATTTTTGTAATATTTGTGGAATGACTAAATAGTAACCCAAAATGGCGTTTAGGGGGGAAGGCTTCTGCTGGGGTTTGAAGCCAGGGTCTTGTGTGTGGTAGGCATGTAATCTACCACTGAGCCCCTCAAGAATGGTTTTTAAATTGTTGATTATTTGAATGATTAAGATTTCATATGATTCAGAAGATGATTAGACTTTAAATCCTAACTTTGTCATTTTCTGATTATTTGAATGAGTAAGATCTCATATGATTCAGAAGATGGTTAGACTTTAAATCCTAACTTTGTCATTTTCTAGTTTGGAGATTGTGGTCAACTTCCTAGACCAGTTTTGTAAAGCAAAGTAAATTACTGTTACTGTACAAATGATATGTGATGTTTTTAAAGTGATTGCTTTTCTTTTTTAGTGTGAAAAATCTTAATGTTTCACTGGGCATGTGGTGCATACCTGTAATCCCACTAGTTGGGAGTCTGAAACAGGAGAATTGCAGGCTCAAGGCGAGCCTCAGAATTTAGGGAGACCTGTTTCAAAATAGAAAATAGGGCTGGGGATGTACCTTGGAGGCAGAATGCCCCTGTGTTCAATCCTCAGCACCTCCCTACCAAAAAAAAAATAAGAACAACAACTTAATCTCTCATATGAGTGTACATTTATAGGTTAGGTATACATTTATTTGTCTTTTTTTCCTGCTAAAGATAATTTACAGTCTTTTTTTTGTTTGTTTGTTCTGGGGATTGAACCAAGGGGTGTTCTACCTCTAAAGCTAGACCCCCAGCCTTTTTTATTTTGAAACAGGGTCTCTCTAACTTGCTGAGACTGACCTTGACCTTGTGATCCTCCTGTCTCAGCCACCTAAGAACTGGGGTTGTAGCCGTGAGCCACCATGCCCCGCTAACTTACAGTTGTTAATGAAAAAAAATTATGCATAGGTTGACAAAATGATTGTTCTTGAGGGTAGTTTATTTTGGAATCTAAAAAGATAGACTCATATTTTGGAAAAGTTCCTTTCATTTGTGCTCTGTCTGGTTCCTTTTTAATATAGGTTTGCCTAGATTGAATTGAATCAAATAGACTAGAGTCTACACTACAACAAAATATGTAAAATTTTGCTTGTAAAAGTTTTTTGTCTGGACAACCACATTGCTGTCTATCCTGAAACTGGTATATGCAAAGAACAATAAACAAAACCCTTAATTTGATTCTACATAAACTGTTAGTGACTTTTTGGGGGGGTCACCGGGGATAAACCCAGGTCCTGGCACATGGCAACCTTTCTACCACTGAGCTATACACCTAACCTCATTTTTAGTGATTTCAGTGCTGGGGAATCACATTTAGGAAGGGTTGGGGTGGTTTCAAAATGTGAAGCCTTGAGGATTGGAGCTTTCATAAAGAGATTTCACCTGTTATAATGACACACTGGTTAAATGTCTTTGGGCTGCATCAGCTGACTTCACATTTCACTTACATGTAATTTGAGTTTCAAGTTACATGTACAGCCTTATATATACATATATATATATGCACACACATATATATGTATATACACAAATTACCATTAAAAGACGTTTTGCTATTTCATGTCTTAATAATCCCTAGCAACAAAATTTCCTAACTCTTGATAGGGAAAGAGTATGTAAAGATACAAGAAAGACATTTTAAATGAAAATGACAAAACCAAGCAAATGTTTACTAGTCCATTGTTTTTCTTTTTATCTTGCAGCAACGCACCTCTTGCTTTTTCCTCCAAAGTATGTTATGTTAAGTTTCGTGACCCATCAAGTGTTGGTGTGGCCCAGCATCTAACTAACACGGTTTTTATTGACAGAGCTCTGATAGTTGTTCCTTGTGCAGAAGGTTAGTATCTCACATTTTTTTCTTAACTGTTTTAATCTCTGTCCTGTCTGTTATTATAGCCTTTTGGATTTCTTAGAAATCAGCAAGTAGACAGTACTTTGTGTGTGTGTAAGAAAGCAAGAATGAAATATGGAGAGGGAAAGAATTTTACCTAATAGTAAATTATATTAAATTGGTTAATTTGTTACTTATGTATGTTTGAGATTTTACCATTCAACATTTAAAAAATTCATAAGATATTTGGCTTCTCAAGTTTGCTTTGGCTTTCTGTAGTAAATTTGTAGATTGTAAAGAGAACTTTCTGAAATTAAAAAAATAATTAAGTTGGTATGGGAAATTATTTTAAATGAATAAGCAAGCAAGCATCTACCTGTGTATACAGTATTAATAATATTAAAAATAAAAATAGGGTCTACATCTTGCCAAATTGGGACTAAGAATTACTTATATTTTTAAGAAAAATACTCATAATTTGTATTTTCACATATCCTTTGTAAGGTGATCTACCTTAATTGTGACTCTGAGAACATTGTTTCATATTCTGTGTAGTTGTTGGCTATGCAACTAGAGTTTACCTTTTTCTATTTTTTTTTAAACAACTTGCTTTAGTTGTTGAAGACAGGAACAGGACCAAAGGCCTTATATTTACTTGTTAAATTGTATGACTGCTTTAAGAGCTACTTATTACGATTATTTTTTAGTAACTTCCTTATACAGAGCCACTCACATGTAGTAGACTGTGCAGAATTTTGACAGGTTTGGTGTGTAATTAACTTTCTTTTAGAGCACTGACTATGGCATGTACACATGGATTTTAGAATTTGTTATTGTAAATTTAAATTTATTTACAAGTAGATGTTTTCTGGTGGTAACATTTTATGGGAAACAATTTAGTAGTGGGCTTTCATTTGTAATTTTTAAAACCATGTAGTGATCAGGTTAACATTAAAATATCATGCTAAGCACTTTGCTACACTTTCAGGGTTTTATTCTTAATTCAGAATATCTATTTTGGGATATCAAAAACATTATAGTCAAATACACTAAGTACCAGGCTGGCATTTTTGAAGTCCCAGAAGAGGACATTCTAGATTTTTTTCAGAAAAATTGAAAGTTCTTTCCCATCGTTGGGGGCTTGAGTGGGTAGGGAAAATAAAAATGGACTGAAGTTAATTACTTGTTAAATATATCCTTATATAATGTTCTGTAAGTAAGCCCCAAATTGGAGAATTAGATGGGAAAGGAGCTGGTTAATGGTGTAGTTATATGTACTTTGTACTGAAATTTTATACCAAGAAACTGCATAGGAAAAAAGAAATCATATATAAGGTTTATTAAACTCAAATTTTAAATCAGAAAATGATACCACCAACAGCACAGGACCTTCTGTTACATTTAGGTCATTACTGAATTGGAAGTCGGAATTTTATATCAGTGTTGCTTTGTTGAAACCTTGCTATATTCCCATAGAATCTTTGATATATCAGAGAAACCCTGACTGATTTGTCATAAATGTTTAAGATTGTGGGCATATAGAGATCCCTTTTACTGTTTGTTTTACTTGATAGAGATCAGTTTACTTGATAGAGAACACATTGAGTTCTAAATTTTTAAATATTTTTAATACTACTATTTAGAGATGAAGTTTTAGTATTTTTGAACATGAAAATATAAGAATACTTTTGTTGAAGTTTAATTATATATAAGTAAATATTTCAGAACACTAACAAAATAACTGGTTATCAGGAAAGCATTCAGATACACATTTTTTCATTAGTTACATTAAATACAACAGAGATGAATTTATGGAACTTGAAGAATTTCACAGTGAGCTGTTGACAGTCTGATTATGCACTGCCAGCCAAGAAATAATGCATTATTGTACTAAAAATGATGACAGTGGGTTTGAAACAAACCCAAGGAAAGCAGTGGAGGGAGCTCTGTAAGAGGAGATGTGCTGTGGTCCTGTGAGCAGTCTACTGTGCACGTCACGGACTGCATTCTTTCCTTGATGACCTAGAAACAATATAAGTCAGAAAAGTTTGCTGGTTTTTAGTTCATTAGTAATGTGAAAAAATCCTGAGCTGTAAAAATATGTTTGATGTGTAACAGGTTCATATATATTGAGCATTAACTATTGTTAATCTAACATGCCATTTCAAAATAAAATATACTCTCATTATACTTGTCTAACTATGACCTCTTTTTGTTGTTGCGTGCATTTCAGATTTTTTTTATAAATGTTAACACTTAGAAAAGTAAGGTCAGACATAACAGAGGTGTCAGCATAATCATCAGTCATAACTTTATGTCCACATTTTCTGGTAGATGGATTTTGACTATTAATTTGGTTTTGTATGTTTTCTCTATGTGATATTTGTGCATTATTAGATGACTAGACTGGCCAAGGCAGACCTGTTACACTTGCCTGAGTTAGGCATTGTTTGCCATGCCACTAAACCTGCCGTCAAGTGAACCTTCATTGGGGAAATGAGATCGGAGTCTGAACCGCAGAAGATGGACGCCCTGTCTCTGTTTTTTATTGTTTTACTTTAATTTCATTTCTTTTTCTTTATTTTGTCCCTTTTTTTTTGTTTTCGTTTTTGTTTTTTGTTTTGTTAAATCTCTTTCACTTTAACTTGTGAGCTGGTTTTCCAGTTCTTTGTAAATGGTATTCCATTAAGGTTCATAACGTGTTGCAAATTATATTGGGAGATGGTTAACAGAGCTCAACCTTAAGACAAGATAAAATTAGAATATAGTACTGTGAAACTCAGTGAGTCTTAATTGGTGTTTACAAATTGATCAGGTACATTTTGTCTTGAAACATTAAAACATAAGAATCTTAGGAACACTTTCTGATCTTAGTTCAACATTTTTGTAGTTTTTCCCCCAAGTCTGCATCCCTCATAAAAACCAACTGATAACCTCTAATTTTCATCCTTTCCCCTACAATTCTAGGCATACAAAATCATCAAGGAGAATAATAAGTAAATTTCTTACAACAATCTGGGGATATGGGAACAGAGTCTTTTACTTTTATGATGGTTATTAATTATACAACTTATTTCCTTGTCTTAGGAAAACTTTGTTGCCTATGTGGGGAATGGATTATTTGAGAAACTTCAATTTTTATTTGCGTGCATGTTTTTCTGTTTGCTTGAATTTTTTTTGTTGAAAATTCTTCAGAGGTTGCTAAGCTTTTAAATGAAGTTAGGACTCATACTTCAGAGGTTACTTAGCTTTTTTTGAAACTCATAGTTTAATAATGTGAGAGATTGTTTTCCTCTCAGTTGTCTTTGAGGAATAGTTTAAAAAAATGCTCAGTGCTTTTTTTTATATACTTTTATACTATTTAGGAAATAAATTTGATAGAATTTTATTTTGGAAAATAAGCAATAGAACTTTTAAGTACCTTTACTAGAATAAGACAAAAATATTATTGTGCTTACAGTTAGAGTTATAGATTTATAGTAGGCAGTGACAGTCTGACAACCTACTAATATTTAAGCTAGAAGTGAGACTTCATAATACTAAGTAATCAACTTTTGGCCCATGTTTAGTACCTTGTTTGTATAATCTTTCTACACTGTCTTTATGGATAGTTTGGCTTATTAATTGATAAGTAATATTAAATTTCACACATTGCTAGGTTGGAACTCTATTTCTTTTTTTAAGTGCATAAATTAGGGTAGTGAAGCATAGGATTTGTACCTCAGGACACCAGTTGATTTATTATTAAGGGTGTTCAGGTATTTTACAAATCTTTTAAAAAATAATACCTGTTGTCTAACAAATAAAATGAGTGTGATATCAATGTAAATATATATATATATGTATATATATGGGTATACAAAATACATGTGTAATACTAGCAACTAATACATATAAAATAGGTTATTTTATGCCTTCAGTAGGGCCTACCTACTTACCTTTTTATGTCCTTATGCATATTAACTAATCTGTTCTCCAGAATTTACATTGAAATAATAGAATAACTTTGTTTTTGAAATTAGTAATTTAAACTTAGATGCTGCAAAGGTAGAAAGTAGGCATTTTGTTAAAGCTACTAAAATGTAATTTTTATTTTATTCCTGTAGATAAGATACAACCACTATTTAAAACAAGTTTTAAATTCCATTTTGAATTCCATCTATGTTTAGAGATACATCCAGATAATACTGTAGAGGTTCATTGCTGCACATCTGGTTGTTTTATATAGAATTTTGCCACGGAAACCAGGCATGGTGCTTTTGAAAATTTATTACGTATGTTATATTCCAGCTTAGTTTGATTTCGTACACTGTTTTAATATGCTTTTGATGAGTCTGTAAATGGAAATGCTTGCCAATTACAACATGAGTAGTTCTAAATATATCTACATTTAGTCAGCTTTTTAAGATAAGGAAAAAGCTGACTTTTTTAAGTCGCTTTTTTTTTTTACTAAAGTTAAGGAAAAGTGTGTGGAAGTTGCAGTTTTTATCAAAATTATTTAGTATTCAGCAATTCAGAATAAATTTTTTATTTTTTAAGTCATAGGCATTTTTCTTAGTTTGTATGATTATTTTAGTGTTATTATTATTAGGCTTTATAAGTAAAACATTTAAGCATTAGCCATTCCTCTTCAGATAAGTATACATAAATTGGTTCTAAAAGTTAATACCAAAAAGTTTTCTGACACCACGGAATTTTTTTGTTGTTAGTCTCACAAATTTTTAGTAGTTTCCCAAGGCATGTTCTTTAGAACTGGATTCTTTTAGGCATCGCTGATGTTTGGTTAGATGCCTTGTTAACTGAATGGGTGTAGGCTTCCTTTTAAATTGGGCTGATTACATGAAGTAGGCTTTTGTTTTCTTCTGTTTATTTGAAAATGAATGGAATCTATTGGAGGGTTATCAAAATTGTTTGCATCGCAGGTAGTTTGAGTAACAGGTTAGGCACTCATTAAGAAACAAATTTCAATTCGCACATATTTGTTTTTTCTTTTTCTTTTTTTTGACTAATTTGGTTATTTGCCATTTCTGGGGATTAAACTTTAAAAAATGTTCTTCTTTTCTGTATCTGATGTTCTGTGTGCTATTAGTGATGCAGCCAACACGAACGGTTGTCATGTGTAACACAACTTTCGATCACCGCGAAAACACCGTCCTGGGAAAGCGTCCATGCTTGATATCGTTTGGTTCATGAACATTAAGTTTCCAGTACAGGTGACCCATAGCTCAAAGTGTTAAATAATTGTCTACATTATTCGATTTTTAAAATAATATTCCATTAATGAGATTGTTAGTCTTTGAAGTTTTGCTCACTTTTATTTTTCCTAGTAGAGCAGGATAAAAGGAAAGACTTAAGTTCTTATTTATTTCTTTATACGGATCTGATAGATAGATTCATTTATTATTATTATTTTTTAAGTGCGAGGGTAATTGTAAAATCATAGTGTAAAGTTGGTGTGGTGTTTTTGCTTTCCATAATGTTTGGAACTTGCCTCTGCAGGTAAAATCCCAGAGGAATCGAAAGCACTCTCTTTGTTGGCTCCTGCTCCAACCATGACAAGTCTGATGCCTGGTGCAGGATTGCTTCCCATACCAACCCCCAATCCCTTGACTACAGTAAGTACTAGACTGTATATAAGTACCCTTTTATGACAGGGGTGAATATTGAACTATGTAGCCAGTTTAATAAAGAGCTTAGAAAACAAACGATTTCTAATTTAGGGCTCTTATTTTTTTAATGGAAAGGGTTCAAAATCTTCACTTAAATTTTTCCCACATATTTTCCCTGACTTAAGCTACCTTTTGGAATTACTGTTGAAGTTTTGAGGATTCATTTAAATTTGAGATCTCACATAGGTTTTTCTTTAGAAAATTAGTTATCGAAACTCAGTATTTTAGATAGAAGAGGGAAATGGAGGATCTAGATAGCTTCTCCATTCATAAGGACTAAATCCATCTAAAAAATAAGAGATGGCCAGGCGTGGTGGTGCACGCTTGTAATCCCAATACTTGAGAGGTTGAGATAGGGGGATTGCAGGTTCGCGGCCAGCCCCAGCTACTTAGTGAGGCCCTCCGCAACTTAGTGAGAACCTGTATCAAAATAAAGAAGGAAAAATTGGGCTGAGGGTGTAGCTTGGAGGTAGAATGCTCAATCCCCAGTTCCGCAAAAAAAAAAAAAAAAGAGAGAGAGATGATCCACAACCTTGGTAATGGGAAAAAGTATCTCAGAGAAACATTTATCTGATATTGAGAAAATGTAACAAGGTGAAAACATGGCAAAAATATTTCTCTACTACCTATGCAGAATTAAATAGTGATTGATAACCTCTTTAATGATTTCCAAGTAGGATTAAAGATATTACTGTTACTATGTTACTGGTTTTTGTATGAAAGATTCTGGTCATATTTATTTTTTAAAGAAGGGCCATTTTTCTTCAAAAAACAAACCTAAAAGAAAATATAAACCTTAACTTTACTGAAAGTTGAATCTAGTTTTGTGGTGTTGGATAAGGAGTAAGCTAGTAAAATTAACTTAAACAAATTATAAAAGTGGTTTCTTGAACTTTGAAGTGTAAACTTTTAGGTATTTTATTTTATTATTTTTTGTGGTACTGGGGATTGAACCCAGGGGCATTCTACCACTGAGCTACACCCCAGCTCTTATTTTATTTTTTATTTGGAAACAGTCTTGCTCAGTTACCATGCGCTAACTATGCTGCTGCTCCGAGCTTAGGTCTTTTAATTTTTATATAACATTGTTCTGCTGGAGATCTGCACTGTGGTAGATGGCATTCTTTTTATTTGAACTTTTGTATTTAAAGAAACAGAAAGCTGGTCAGTGTAGTGTGGTCGAAGTATAATGAGTGAGTGGAGGTTAGTGGTGTTTGAGCTTGGAGGGATGGGGGAGGCTCTGATCATGTAGTGCTTTTTAAATCATGGAAAGAAGTTTGAGTATTATTTTAGTGCAATTAGAAGGCACTGAAGGATTTAAGCTGGAGTTTTACATGATTTGGCATGTTTTTAAAGGATCAGATTAAACCAGGTGTTTGGTGCATACCTGTAATCCCAGTACTTGGGAGGCTGAGATAGGAGATTGCAGGTTCGAGGCCAGCCTCAGTAACTTATGAGACTCTCAGCAACCTAGAGAAGACCCTATTTCAAAACAAAAAATAAAAAGAGCTGGGGTGTAGCTTGGAGGCAGAATGTCCCTGGGTTTAATCCCAGTACTATCAAAAAGAAAAAAAAATTAAACTGGCTGCTATGAAAAGAAAAAGTGACATTGATTTTATAAACTTGTATTTTTACCTTTGGGAAGAACTATTACTTAACAGTTATTAATCTTAGTAGTTTACAGCATATTTTCATTGGTTAAAATTTTTAGAATATCATGAAAATGGTTTTCTTTTTCCTTAAATCTTTTCATTAATTCTGAAAATTTTTCCCATTTTAAAATTCTAAAATCGTGTATCTCTTTTATTAAATTCAAATTAAAAATAATATGCTCCTTAATGTGTGAACTTATTTATTTATTTTTTTTGGCGGTACCGGGGATTGAACCCAGGGGCGTTTTACCTCCGAGCTACACCCCCGGCCCTATTTTTTATACTTTATTTTGAAACCAGGTCTCACAAAGTTGCGGAGGGCCTCATTAAGTAGCTGAGGCTGGCTGCGAACCCGGATCCTCCAGTCTCTGCCTCCCAAGTTACTGGGATTACAAGTGTGCGCCACCACGCCCGGCAATGTGTGAACTAATAACTGAATTTAGCAGTGTTCTGGAAAAGTCATTTTCCTCCCATGGCATAAATAAGAGCTTACTATTTTAGATTTTGCTTAGATAAATTTTGTCTTTGTTTCAACTTTCGTTGTCCATGCTGGTACCCTGCCTTCGTTAATCTTTTAATTTCTCTTAAGTTTTTTCAACCTGTGAAATTGACATAATAGTAATATTCTTTTATGGTTGATAGAAGGATTAAGTTAATATCTCAGCAAAATCAGGAACTCACACAGTTGTATTTGAATGGCCAAGGTACAGTTGTTCTACATTATTTTTGCTATATTTGTGAATTCACATACTTGGTAAAAATTTTTTCAAACCCCCAAATCATTATTTGCAGTGCCTTTGTGGTCATTTTTGGACACACATACAGTGATGAAGGATTTGAATCACTTAATTTGCACATTCCCAGATGAAACCAAACAAGATGATACTCTACCTTCTAGTTTTGGCCTGCAGGTTGTAAACAAACATACTTTTGCAGTTCCTTCAGTGCCTTTTTTTTTTTTTTTTTTTTT
>PVJS01042329.1:0-17561 GCA_004027185.1 Glis glis | reverse complement strand
AACTTTCTTACAAAATAGAGCAGTTTTAAACAAGATGGAGTCACTCATGCTTTTACCTTTTCGGGGGTCTCCACAAAGTAAAGATTCTTAATCATATATGCAAAGACCCTTATTCCTTATAAGATAACATTTTTGAGCCAGGTGGGGTGGTGCACACTTGTAATCCCAGTACTTGGGAGGCTGAGACCAGAGGATCCAGGTTCGTGGCCAGCCTCAGCTACTTAGTGAGGCCCTCCTCAACTTAGAGAAACCCTGTTTCAAAATAAAGAATAAAAAATAGGACTGGGGAGTGTAGCTCAGAGGTAGAATGCCCCTGGGTTCAATCCCCAGTACCACAACAGAAAAAAAAGATAACATTTTTGGGCTTCAAAGATTAGTACTTGACATCTTCAGGTGGCTTTTATTCAATCATATAGCCACTTATGGTAGCTACATGCTCAACTATGCCTGGAATCTTCAAAGCAGATACCATCTGCAATAGGTTGAATAAAAGCCACCTGAAAACATGGAAAAAATGATCGAAAATAAACAGAAAACCAATGCTACTTAGAGATAACAAGCTATGCAGGGAGAGAAGCTTGCTTTTTGTAGTATTGATATCCTTTGAAAGATAAGACAAATGGAAACATTTAAAGAACATGAAAGCACATATGAAAATTTAAAAACAACAGAGAAATGAAAAACTAAAACTAAAGTGATCTATCTGGTCAGTCCATCAAATGTGAACACAGCAGAGAAGCCATTTTCTGATCTGCAAAGTCCCAAATTTCAATTCTCATGTAACTATTTCCAGAAAAAGTGGCTGATGATTTCTACTTCGAGCTAAAATGAAGTGACAGAAACCAGATTTATGCTTCTACATGAAACAAACAAACAAAAATGGCAAAATAATTGGAACAGCCATTTTCAAGACCCCGGACATCAAGCAACATAGGCAAATCACAACACTGCCCCAGTTCACTACCCTGAGAGAGTCTGCAGAGCAATGCAGAGTGAAGGAAGACTCAGGTGGAGCCTGGCAACTCTAGGAGCTGAGGAAACAAGAAGCAAGATTCCGGACATAGGAAAGCAGCGAGGTGTGGCAAGACAGAGTGTCATAGAGGAGGTCATGCTGGACTGTGACCCACTAATACTGATTAGTGCAGTAAGTGAAGAAACTAACCAAGAAAGTGGGGGGAAACACCCAAAAGAGTAGTGTTAACAGTATCCAGCTCTAAAACAGGGATGGTAATAAGGCCTGTCCTCACCAGCTGTCTGGAAGACCTCATTATTCACAGGCATTGGATAAAGTATACAGACGGGTCTTTTCTCTAGAGTGAATATTACTCCAGTCCCACCTAACAAATCTTAAAAGCAAAGACCCAAAGGATCAAACTTCATGCCAAGAAAAGCTCAAGAATATTTATAGAAAACAAAAATGCACAGTATCCAACAAAGGAAAATTCATTATGTCTAGTATCCACTCGAAAGTTCCTAAGCAGGCAAAAGAAAGAAAAACATGACTCATAATGAGGCCATAGATCAATCACCATAAATTGACTCAGAAATGATACTCATGTTGGAATTAGAAATTACCTTGAAAATGTTATTGTAACTATATCCCATATATTCCAAAAGTTAAGTAGAGTCATAGAAGGTTATTTTTTTAACTCAAACATCTAAAGTACATTGTCCCAAAGAAAAAATTATCTGGATAAGATTAATGGCAATGTAACATTTCATGAGAAAATGACAGTAAAACATGAATACATAATAATAGAAACTATCCAAAATGAATATACACTGAAAAAGGAAATAAACCAAAAAAGCATCAATTAGATGTGAGACAGCATTAAGCAAACAGTATTTGAATAAATAACTGCCAAAACTTCAAAAATAAAAATTGATTAAAAACTATAAATCCACAGTCTAAAATGTTCAAAGAATCCTAAGCAAAAAAAAAAACAATGAAGAAAAATACATGGAAATATGGAAATACATCACATAAAATATTCAAACCCAATAATAATGGAAAAGCCTTTAAAAGCTCAAGAAGAAAGAAACATTATGTACAGATAAAAATACAGAAAAAGTACAGTATATGTCTTGTTGAAAAGAAAGTGAGAAAATGATAGAACAATATGTTTAAAATACTAAGGGATGAAACATCTGTCAACCTTGAATTCTATACCCAGAGATAATTTCTTTGAAAAATAAAATTAATAAGAATTTTAGGACTTTTTTCTAACTCTGGGATGAATGGCATTGGTATTTTGATAGGGATTGCATTGAATCTATAGTTCACTTTTTTCAAATTATATTATAGAGCTATAGTAACAGAAACAGCATGGCTTTGACACAAAAATAGGTGCATATACCAATGGAATAGAATAAAAGACACAGGCAAATTCTCACGCTTATGTCCAATTGATTTTTAACAAAAGATCCAAAAACATACACTGGAGAAAAGACAGCCTTCGCAACGAATGGTGCCAGGAACACAAGATATCCATATGTAGAAGAATGGAATTAGACCCCTATCTCTCATTCTGCACTAAAATCAACTCACAGTGAATCAAAGACCTAGAAATTGAACCAGAAACTTTGCAACTACTAAAAGAAAACATAGGGCAAACTCCCCAACTTATTGGCACCAGTAGAGACTTCTTCAATAAGACCCCAAAGCTTAAGAAATAAAACCTAGAGTTAATAAATGGGATGACATAGAACTAAAAATCTCCTGCACTGCAAAAGAAGCAATCATTAATCTGAAAAGAGAGCCTACAGAATGGAAAAAAATCTTCAGTTACTCTCTGATAGAAGACTAATATCTAGAATATATAAAGAATGCAAAAAAACAAACAACCCAACCAAAAAGTGGATAACTAAACTGAATAGATGTTTCTCAAAAGAAAAAATACAAACAGCCAACAAATATACAAAAAAAGTACAATATCACTAGCAATCAGGAAAATGCAAATCAAAACTACACCTTGAGATTCCATTGAACTCCAACCAGAAGGGCAATAATCAAGAATAAAAACCATAATAAATGCTGAGGAGGTTGTGTGGAAAATGGTGCTGGATAATTTGAATATCTGAATGAAAAAAAAAGAACTTTGATCTACATCTCACACTGTATAGAAAAATCAAGTAAAAATGAATTGTAGACTTAAATTTAACATATACAATAAAAACATATAAAAACTTCTAGAATAAAACATAAAAGAAAATGAAGATGACTTCGAGTTAAGCAGTTTTCTTATATGTAATAGGAAAAGTACAAACCATAAAAGTACAAATTGATTACATTTCACCTCATCAAAACAAAAACTTTTGCTCTCCATAAAACCAGTAAAGAATGAAAATATTGATAAAAGAATAGAAATATGACTCACATAATGAAAAATAATATTTATAAATCATATATATCTGACAGAGGAAGTATATACAGAATACATAACTCTAAAACTCCATAATAAAAAATTAAATAACCCAATAAAAAGATACAGGCAAGAGATGTGAGTAGGCATTTAACTAAAGAAGAGGTACAGTCATTATGGAAAAACACATGAAGATGCAAATAAGAACATTAAAAGCATGCTCAATAGCATTACTCATTAGGAGAAGGCAATTTAAAACCATGGTGAAATATAAATACATACCTAACAGAATGGCCAAAATTTTAAAATACTGACCATACCAAGTGTTGGAAAAGATATGGGAGAACTAGTACTTTCATTTGCTGCCAGTAGGGATGCAAAATGGTAAGAATGTGGAAAATTATTTTCTTTTTTTTTTTTTTTTTGTGGTACCGGGGATTGAACGCAAGGGCATTCTACCTCTGCGCTAAGCCCCTGGCCCTATTTTTTATACTTTATTTTGAAACCGGGTCTCACAAAGTTGCAGAGGGCCTCACTAAGGAGAGAGAGAGAGAGAGATAGAGAGAGAGAGTGAGAGAGAGAGACAAGGAGAGAGAGCGAGAGAGCTGAGGCTGGCCGTGAACCCGGATCCTCCGGTCTCCGCCTCCCAAAGTACTGGGATTACAAGCATGCGCAACCACGCCCGGCAGAAAATTATTTTCTTAAAAGTGTGCCCACCATATCATATAGCCATTGAACCCTTTAGATATTTACCCAAGAACAAATTTTAAATATATCTATACAAAGACTTGTGCATGAATTTCATATCATACAATTTATTTGTAATAGTCAAAATCAAGAAGCAATGAAAATGTCCACTATTGGTTAAAATGGATTAACTGGTATATCCAAATGATAGAATACTAAGCAATAAGGAATGTTCTATTGATACACATTACACGAGTGAATCTCAAAATAACCTGAATAAACTAGTCAGATTAATATTCATATACTATGTGATTCTATTTATATCAATTCTAGGAAATACAAGTAATGTATAGTAACAGAAAGTAGATCCATAGTTACTTTTGGATGATGGTCAATTACACTGCAAAATAAACCACTTACTACAATTGGAACACAAACTGGAGAGAATTTGAGCAGCATATTAATAATGATAGTAATGTATTATAATACTCTTCATAAAATACATGATTTCATCTGAAAATGAGAAAGATACTAAGGAAAGTAAGAAAAAAGGAAGATACTTTTCCCTTGAGAAGACTAACATAAATATAAAATGAATGTGATAATCAGAAAAATAACCATTTTTCAACCTTCAACAGGAAAAATTAGCATTTGATGCAAAAACATGATTTATACTTTTCTGTACATTTCTATTTTCACACCTTTAAAACTACTAGCCTTTTTAGTCTAATAATGTGTTCATATTTCTTACGTGTGCCTATCTCCCTCTCATTTCTTTTGCATACACTCAACCTGGTACACTTCTCCTTTAATGAGCAGCAATTCTAATAAAGGTGTATTGAACTATAAAGACATGGCTACATTTTCTAGGAAAGACTTTCTGTGATACAGATGAGTAATTCTGGCAAGAGTAAAGAGGTTATTTACAAGTCCTGTTCTATCTGGAAAATGACTTGGATGTCTGTTTCAAACCATTTTCACAAATAGAGACACATTCGTAAGAGTCGATAAAGAAAGATGCTTTTATTCTATGTTTTCTCAGATTTTTGTGCTAATGACAAGGATAAGTATAAAATGTTCTTCAATTTCTGTACACTTTCTAAAATGAGATTAAAGCAAAGAGATTGGTGATGTTTATCTTCTATTCTTCTTGCTATCTGGGATAGCTGATATTTCTCTTTTCCATGGAAACAAAAATAAAATTGAAAAAAAACTCAAATGTGGCTAATAAGTTTTTAGCAGCTAAGTATGCAGTTTGAACATTTCACCTCTAGCAATTTTGGTATTATTTTATTTCAATTAGCTAGGGAACTACTGCTTTATATAGCTCCAGGTCTGAAAAGGAGTAAAATTCCTTCAGTGACTGAAGTTTCTGCCAGTATTCTGCTAGGAATTTTGAATACACATCTCTTCCTCTTTCCATTTAAACCACAGAATACCTGGGGAAATTATGTCAATTATAAAGTGCTCTGTTATACTTAAAACGCATCCTAGTTTTTTTTAATGAAAGCTTTATACTACTAGAAAGTTGTATTAGTCATTAGTAAGAGATTGAAACAGAAAGGCAAGACCACAAAAAAAAGAAAACAGATTATGCTACATACTTCTTCAACGAGGAATAATATAACTCTTAAGGAAATAATATGGGCTTTCATAATCTTTATGTATTTATTTTTTATATTTTAATAGGCAACTATTCTAAAAAAGAATGACTTCGATTTCTCTTTTGTTTATTCTTCCTATCTCTTCTAGGAATATATTTCTTAGTTCCTCCTTCCGATGTCTACCCAACAAAGACAGCTGGAAATTTCTTCCCAATTTAATCTAGAAAAAAAATATTTATTTGTTCAGTTGCATATCGCTCTGTTTCCACCACAATGGTCTAATAACAATTGGGTGTATTGCAATTCAACTATGACATTAAATTAGCAACAGGCTCCACGGGTTTGGGGCTTAGTTTGCAATAAGACTGCTTCTTCCCCAATGCCAGCTGCAAGTCTTGTGGGGTTCCCAGACCACCTATACTTCTGACCAACTGACTGCTCGTCCAGGAATTCCCCATTACCTCCCTCAAGTTCAATGTTACTAGAACAACTCACAGAACTCAGGAAAGTACTACACTTACGGTTACAATTTTATTCATAAAGAATACACATAGGAGGACAAGACAAATGAAGAGAGTCAAGAGGCAAGGTCTGGCAGAGGATGTAGAGCACTCGTGACATCGACCATGGAGTCAGGACACATCACCTTCACAGCACATCTGTGCATTCAACAACCTGGAAACTCCACAGAGTTTTCAGTGTCCTAGGTTTTCACTAGGGTTTCATTTACATAGGCAAGATTGATTAAATCACTGACCACACGAATGAACCCAGTCTCCAAGCCCCTGTCTTCCTTGAGGTCAGGCTAGCCTTTCTGGTGGCCAACCCCAGTCCTGAAGTTAAAAAGGGGCCCATCATTTGTCACCATATCAGCATAACAAAGATATTCCTAACACTCAAGAAATCCCAACAGTCTTAGGAGCTCCATTTCAAGAACTCAAAACAAAATCCACATTCTTTATTATGCTGTATATGTTTAGTTGATCCTAGTGCCTTTGATTGGCCACACGATCTGCTCCTAACTGCCTATTTTCTAGTATCTGAACTATTCTATCCCACCTGCTCCAGGCTTGATGTGCATCCCATTTGCTCAGCTCCCTCCTGTTACATCACAGGTTGGTCATTCTAACGCTGCACATTTTCTCTGCCCCTCACCTGGGTTCACAGCTCTACTTCTTCAAACTACAGCTTCATCTTTCCTGCCCACAACTTTTCGTCTACTTGATGAATTAAATAATGTCTCTGTCTTAACAAATTAATGTCTCAAAAGAACAAACTGCTTACAACTAAACATCTAAATATTAATATATTACAGGGAATTAGAAGATGCTTTTGCTAAAGGCATTGACTATGTGTTCCTGTTCAGGCCCAATGGGTAACAGAGGAGGTAAAGCTTGGCATCTCAGTCTTCATTTTGTATCTGTCATCAGATTAATGAATTAAAGTACTTCTTTTTTGGCTTAAATCAATCCAATGAACCATTCGTTTTTCATACAATTTTAACCCCACAATGTAACCCCCTAAAATTAATTGTATACAGTGTTGGAATTCAGAAATAAAGCCAAAATTTCTATTCAGTTCAGCTTGGCTAGAGTTACACTGGATTTTAACAAAACTTCATCTAGTTTGGTACATGACACATATTTTGCACCAGTCAAAATGTTCTATGTCTGAGCTATTTCTAGCAACTTGAAACTACAGATATAAAAATCAGTCCAAAGGATATTCCCATTATTTCAATGTTGCAGAGTAAGTTGGGATCTAAATCAGAATAAGTCTGAATACTGCTTCAGGTGCGGGGAGTAAGCTAAGGTCCCAAAGAAATTGGCTCACTGAACCATGGATGGTGGGCAACCAAATGACATTATTCAGAGCCCAAGCAGTGTACTGAAGCCATGATCAGATCATAGCCCTTTTTCCTTTCATACCCTACTAATGTCTCCATTCACATGTGTGGGATTTGTTATCATGAAATCCAAGAATACACAGAAACACACAATGCCAATGACTAGAAGTCAGGTGAGCTTCGGTCACTGTCAGACATCTTCTGTGTTAAACAGGACCAGCAAGCAGCCTACAAGTAGACTGGGAAAAATTGACCCTGGGGTAGAGATCCAAAAGATCTAAACAGCAATTTAGGTACGGCCCTCACTGTAGAGGAGGCCAGGGAATACTGGGTTATTTCCAACAGGATGTTTATATTAGAGATTCTGAAAAAGGGCTGAGGCTGACTTGTGGCAAGACAGTCTCCCTAATGGACTCTAGTGGATAATATTGTATGTCACCCAGATCTGTGTGCTAAGACCTCTCAGCACCCAAACACTCATTCCTCCAGCTCCTTGAGTGTTCGTCTCCAACAGGTTACAGATGAGTACCTCTCCAGGAATTGCCCTTGGCCAAAGGATGCCACTTAACCCCTGGTAATTTCCCCTTCTTGGGGATAGCCTGGTCCCTTGACTCAATTAGAAGTCTTCTGAAGGACCACAATCCCAGATCCCCCAACCAACAGCTGAGATCTCTGTTGAAACTACATCACAGTGCACCTTTTCCCTCCCCAGTCCTGCTTCCTTCACATGTCTACAAAGATTCTTCCAAGAGCACTTCTGTAGACTTCAAGACATGCTGAGAGACGCTCTATTTCGGCATATTCATGCATCTTTCCATTCTTCCTTCCTACCTTACTTTCTTCTAATTAAACAAATCCACAAATGATTTTAGGATTTGTTTTCTTCTACCATATAGAAAAATAAATATCAGTAGTTAGCCATAACTGACTTCCTTCCTTAAAAAATTAATGTTCACTTTAATGAATTATAGTTTTATTCTGAAGAAAAATAATATGAATTCTATTTATGATCATTCAAAATATTTTTCTATAACCAGCATGGTCTATGGCAGCACTTGGAATTTTAGCTTAAAAAGTTGTTCCTGTTAATTCAAAATTTCAAAATAATTCCTAAGAAAATAATGAATTTTCTATTAGCCTGTATGTATGTGTATACACACACACACATATATATACACACTATATATGTATATATATATTGAAGCTTCTTAAGATTTCAAATTCACTAAACTTTCTAAAGTGAGTCTGAAAAGTAAAAATTAGATTATTTAACTGGGTGTGGTGGCATACACTGTAAACTAAGCTACTACTGTGGCCAAGGTGGGAGGATAGCTTGAACTCACAAGTTAAAGACCAGTCTGGGCAACAGAGTGAAACACTATCTAAAAAATAAAAAGGGTAGGGATATAGCTCAATGGTAGAGTGCTCCTGGGTTTGATTACCAGTACCAAAATTAATTTGATTATTCTTAAAAATCAATAATTATTTATAGATAGATGGATTAGATTAGATTGGTAAATATCACTCGTTTGTAAGGAAAAAATTGTCGATTTGGATGGCAAGAGTAACTAGCAATCAAATTCATACTTTCAGATGAAAAATGAATCTGTTACAAAATAATATGATACAATCATTTATGTTAATAAAATTTAGATGCTAATAGCATAATGGAAGGTTCATTAAATGAAATAAGCACAGTTAAAATTATTCTGAAACCTTTGACCACAACTTTTAATAGGTAAAAACAATGTAATTGGATATCACATAAAACTAGAGATTTCATAGCTTGCCATTTATATTCCAAAATAAATTGAATAATGGCTATTTATATGGGAATAGGACAGAAGAAAGAAACCTATTATCACTGGAATTATAATTCATGCTTCTTATAAAGATTTTATAGGTAAAAAAATATATACTGCTCCGTAATTGTCTGATGCACTATGCCAGTGTAGGTAAAGTGTTAGATTTTTTAATTTTTCACTTAAACTTTTTGCAATTCATTAATGGCAATTTTTTCTAAATTAACTTAAATAATTAGTTTTTCAATTATTAATCGAAGGTGGATTGAACATAGTGTAAAAATAACAATTCAGTTCAACTGTTAGGAAACAAAACTGTCAACTATGTGTATTTGGAGACATGATTAACCCTTTTCAGTGATTTGGTCAATAGGGCTTCATGGCAAGAACATTTTCTTCATAGTAATCCAGAAGGCAAGAATTATTTCCATTTTTCAGATGAGGAATGCAAGACTCAGCTATAATAAGTTAATCACTACTAATAAAAGTCAGTGTTCAAAGATGTTCTACTTGAAATCTCTGGTTGTCTACTGCCCCCAGTAGCGTCATTTAGGCATGTTCACAATACTTATGGCAATGTACATCCAATATATACAATAGAAATCTCATCCTGACTCCCAGCTCAACACCATCATCAAATTGACTTTGTCATGGTTTGGCTATATTGTTGTTGTGGTGGTAGTGGTTGCTGCTGCTACTGCTGCTGCTGCTGCTGCTGCTGCTGCTATTGTTGTTGTTGAACATAAACACACATACGCACACCCCATATGAAAGATTTATACACTGAAAAGTGAGTCTTATTTTCAAACCAGACACCTAGTCTCACTCCTCATGGATGATTATCATCAACATTTCCTAAATATTTTTTCAAAAACTTCCCATGTCCATATATGCTTTGATGTATTTTTTAAAACAAAAGGAAAGACACTGAGGAGTGGCATAGCTGGGTTATATGGTGGTCCTGTTCCTAGTCTTTTGAGGAACCTTCATACCGATCTCCATAGTGGTTATACTAATTCACGCTCCCACCAACAGTGTATAATGGTTCCTATTTCCCCACATCCTCACCAGCATCCTCAGTTTGTATTCTTGACGATTGCCATTCTAACTGGAGTTAGATGAAATCTGGTTAGCTTTTATTTGCATTCCCCTGATTGCTAATGATGTTGAACATTTTTTTCATACATTTATTGGTCATTTGTATTTCTTCTTTTGAGAGGTGTCTATTCAGATCAATTGCCCATTTCTTGATTGGTGTGTGTGTGTGTGTGTGTGTGTGTGTGTGTGTGTGTGTGTGTTTTAGGATCTTTGTATATTCTAGATATTAGTCTGCTATCAGAGAAGTAGCTGGCAAAGGTGCCGGGCGTGGTGGCACATGCTTGTAATCCCAGTACTTTGGGAGGCGGAGACCGGAGGATCCGGGTTCGCGGCCAGCCTCAGCTCTCTCGCTGTCTCTCTCTCTCTCTCTCTCTCCTCTTAGTGAGGCCCTCCGCAACTTCGTGAGACCTGGTTTCAAAATAAAAGTATAAAAAATAGGGCCGGGGGCGTAGCGCGGAGGTAGAACTCCCCTGCGTTCAATCCCCGGTACCGCAAAAAAAAAAAAAAAAAGGACAGAGAAGTAGCTGGCAAAGATTTTCTCCCATTCTGTAGGCTCTCTTCAGACTCTTGTTTCCTTTGCTGCACATAAGCTTTTTAATTTGGTACTATCCTATTTATTGGAGGGTTATATGTTTTCTGTCATAGGGGGAAGTTAGAGAGAAAATAGGAAACTAAAATGACTTCAGATAACTGAGAAGAAATACCAGTAGAATAGTGGAAGGTGGTTGGGGGTGTGGGAAAGGAGGCTTGATGAAGGAAACAGTTCAAATAATGCTATGTCCATCTACGAAGGTATTACTGCTGATTTCACTAACATGCACTGGAGGGAGGTAGTGGGGTGGGATCCACAGGGAATTATACCAAGTGTATGTTTGTATCACATTGAACCTCACTATGATATATAATTACAATGCACCAGTATAAGTATATTGGAAAGGAGAAATATATGTGATACTTTGTGTACCCTATTTGCTTTTTTCTTTTATCCTAATAAATAGGAAGTTCTGGTTTTGTTCAGCTTCCTTCCTAGGCCAGCTGCATATCTCTGAGTGCCACACACCTTGGGTTTTGCTGTCTGCCATTCCAGTGAAGATCAGTGACTTCTTTGAAAAAGAAAAAAATCTTGAGGGAGATTCTTGCATATGTTCTATACAGAGCTTTAAGAACAATATCAATAAGCAAGTGTCATGATTTCTATTTTGCTCTTATTGAAAACAGACCTTTATAGGTTAACATCCAAACCCAACCAGTACACAATGTTGGAACAAGTAACATTGTTCCACATAGTTTCCAAAGTTAAAGAGCAAAGCAAAACAAAATAAAAACACTTTTTATTATACTTCCTAAAAATTCATTTAACTCTGTTTGGAAGCTCCTACCAGTCAATAGATTCATACTTTATTCTCTTAATGATTTCCTTGCCTTTATGCACATTTTCACTTGGCAAGGAGAGACCTAATTTTTGTTTTATTGAAAGGCTATTCAACAATACTCAGTAATATCTATCTTTTTATTTATATTTTTAACCATCTAATAACCTGTTTCTGGTATTAATGGAGCATAATTAATCATTATTCTAGCACTATTATATAGTCTTTGCAAGTACCTTTCATATGACTTACTTGTAATAGACAAGGACTATTATGGCTCAAAACAACTATTCAATTCAACTTCTTCAATAAAAAGTTAATTTAGTAATAGAATGAACTGGTAAAATGCTCAATAAGCCTTTACTAATAGCAGAAGAAAAAGAAAGAACTAAAAGTGGGCTATTGTTTGGGCCGGTCTAGCCCAAATAGCCCCTGGACGACCACAACTTTTCACTTTTCAGTAATTGTTTTGTTATAGGACAGATCAAGACCTTATAAACCACTGTTCTGCAGAACATGGTTGCACAAATGTTGATAGTTTTAAGGACAAAAGAGGAGGAAATGGGCATTTAATGTGTAAATGTGAATTATGAAACTCCAAAACAACCATGGATGAATTACTTCACTTCTTTTCTTCCTTGGCCCACTAGTTAGCATTTCCTGGCATGCCAGAAATCACTAGAAAGACCAGTAGTCAATCTTAATTATTAATAGACACAAAACAATGATTTTCCTCTTTAAAATTCTTAGAATAATGCAATAGAATAAACTATCCCAAAAAATTATGAGAAATACTTTTTTTGGTACTGGGAATTGAAAACAGTGGCATTTTATCTTGAAGCTACACCCCTAGCCCTTTTTCATTTTTTTTTATTTTGAAATAGGGTTTCGCTAAGTTGCTGAGAGTCTCACTAAGTTGCTGAGAACCTGTCCTCAAACCTGCAATCCTCATATCTCAGTCTCTCAATCACTAGGATTACAGGCATAAGTCTCTATGTCCAGCTTACTTTAACTTTATCAACCTTAATAAATGTACCAAGTCGAAATGTTTTTAAATGGTTTCCTTCTTTAAAAAATTGCTGTGCAAGCTGCTAATTTTCAATATCATTTTTCCGCCTTTATTTCCTACCTTCTTTTCTCTACACACCAAAGCCATAAATTTCTTTTCTGAGAATTAAGCAGGAGGTTCACTATTCTGATGGACAGAGTCCTCAAGTGTCACCCACCTATCTTCTGTATTCTTGGGATCCCTGGAAAGCTACCACTTCATTACATTTATCCTGTAGTAGTTTAACTAGTAATTTATTGTGTTGCCTATTTTACTAGATGCTGAAAATCTATGGGTCAGAGACAAATTCTTAGTGTTAATGTTAATTTTCATATGACAATTTAGAGGCACAGCACCTACTTGGTCCCTGGAACTCTGCAAGCATTCAATAAATGTGTGTTAAATGATAAGTGAGCAAAGGTATAATTAGGGTCTTTGTGTTATTGATGTTTTTGTCAGTGGTTTAAATCAGGGACAGAATAAGGCCTGTAGACAACTTTTAAGTTGATTTTTGCCAAAGTTTTCATTTTCCACCTAAATTTTCCTACCTTTAGGTAAAGCATGTTCTTCTCTTTCCACAGTCCTGACATCACTCAGTTTTCTTTTATCTGGCAGCTTCCCACACTACTCTTACCTGACTGACCCTCGTATCAGTTGAGTGTGCTACTACTGGTCCAGATATTATAAAAGAAATGACACTCATTATGCTTACAGATATAAGTTATACCTACAAATTAAAATACTACATATTTTAATGGAAATAAAAGAAGACCTGTGCCTATAAGTGTGAGTCAGGAGCCCAGGATGGCACTACCCAGTCTCTGCCACGTGGAGGCAATCATAAGAAATCTAGCTCAGGAAGCAGAAATGAAACCTGACCAGAGCTTCCATTTCAGTACCCCTGCCTGTTATTGATTCAATCAAAACCTAGCCCTTCACCACTGAGGCTGTATAATCTGTATGTTGATGCCATTCGGGCTCAGACCTGGAGCTTTGCTCTCTGAGCTTCACCAGTGAATAAACTCCTTGCACCCTGATCCAGTCTCTGGGTCTCATTTCTCTATGGACCTGACTCTCCTACAACAAGTGGGGACATTACTGAGAAAATCGATAAGAAATAATAAAACCTTATCAATTTTTAAAGCAAGTTATGTGATGCAATGGGTGCCTGGTAGCCATTAGTGTATTATTATACCACATCTTCCATACTCATCCAGGCCCCAAGCAGAGGCCTACATGGAAAATGCAGAGAGCATTCCCAGCGCGGCCAGCAAGATGACTAGAGGTTAGAAGCAAAGGCCTGGGCCAGGAGAGTCGCCCCCTGGAAAGCTGGAGAATCACATCATTCAGTTCTTTCTAAAGATGGAACAGGATGAGCAGAAGCAGTGTTGCCATTCATTTTAGACATTCAGCCAGAGTTGTGGACACAGGATGGAAAGAAAAAATTTTTTAAATGTTTAAGAGTTCTAAATAGGTAAATTCCATTAAAGAAAGAACAAAGAAAAGGCAAGTTTTAGACTGCATTCTGAAAACACTCTTCTTCTCCAATTAAATAAGCAATGAAGTTCTTTCGATCAGTAAATTAACTGGGGAGGCTACAGTTCCAATAGTCATCAGGCCAACTTAGAGGTCACATACAACTAAGTAAACTGTGACACACCCAAGTTTAAGTTTGCTTCCCCAGCACAAAAAGAGAGCCAAGGAACATTACTTCATAATTGTGCTAACCACCATGGATGCTGAGGAAAAAGAATTACAAAAGGCATGCTACAATCTCTGCTAAGTCATGTGACTCTGTGTTTCAGCCTTTTGCTTCTGTTTGATTTGGGTTTGGGTTTTATTTTGTTTTGGGTTTTTTGTTTTCTTTTGTTTTTGTTTTTTGGTACTGGGATTGAACCCAGGGGTATTCTACCTCCAAGCTACCTTCCTCAGCCCTTTTTATTTTTAATTTCGAATCAGGCTCTCTCTAAGTTGATGAGGCTGGCCTTGAACCTATGAAACTCCTGTCTCAGCCTCCCAAGTACTGGGGTTATAGGCATGTGTCACTGTGTCTTTTCTTTCTTACAGCATACAATGTATTATAAGTCAACTGTCCCATCAGTAACATGTGTCTTTATAGTCAGTGATTTCTATAACGCCTCCCCCACTTCTCTAGGAGAATCTTTGAGAAAATCAGAATCTTAGAAATCGTCATATGTGAGGTATTTTGCAAAGTCTCTACTTTAAAATCCAGGTATGTACCCCCCCAATTGAGAACCATAGGTTTAGTGGGGCTTCGGACTGAAAAAAAAGGAAGAAGTAGAGGTTGACATGTCATCTTGTACTCTAGATTCAATTCTAAAGTCATAATGTAAGATACAGTATTGTGTACTACAAAGTTGCCCATAAAAATCCTTTAAATCCTCTGCAAAACACAGTATAAATGGTTTTATATATACAATTTTATTCTAAAATATGTGTATGTTAACACACTATGTATTTAATGCTATACAGCACCTATTGCCTTAGAGAAATTATATTTAGGAATTATAGCACATGTTTTACAGCTTGAAAAGCTATAGCAAAATTATGAAAATATCAACTTGCTAGCTCTCCCTATTTCTTACAAACATTTTCATCTTATGGAGGAAATTTTTATTTCTTTCTATAATTCTTCTAATCAATGCTCTGAATTGTTCTCAGTGCAATATGTATTCCTGGACTACTTTCAGAAAGCCATAATCTGCGTAGTAACATAAGTGCTACATTTTTCTTTGCTAAAAATGGGGAAAATAAAATTATCAATACAATTCACAACTCTCTTTCAGTATCCGTAGACTATTTCAAACATGAGTACGTTCACAGTTGAACACTGTTGCCCTACCTTTTAAATCATTATTCTGACAATCATTATATCTGACAAGCAGATATAGTTGAACTTGTGGAATTTAAATGCCCATCCAATGCTGATCCACTGTAATTACAAGATAAATTAATTTTGTCTACAGCAAAAGTATGTGGACTATGCTATAGATGCACAGAGGATGAGCCACTGCCTCTTTAAGGGGGAAATTGGAAAAAGCATCACCAGGGAGATATTATCTGAACTACTGAAGAAACTAAAAGTTAAAAATGGCAGCTAGAGAGAAACTGGGAAACAAAAGAGACTCCACATAAATGAGGAGAGAGACCAATAGAAGAGCGGAAGGGGATTTGGGGAGGGAGGCAGAGGGGAAAAAGGAAAACTGATGAAGAAAATAGTTTAAATAATGCTATGTCCATATGTGAAGATATCACTACCAATCTCACTAACATGTATGGGCAGGAGGAGGGGGCAGGGTGAGACCTGAAGGGAGACACACCAAGGGCTGTATGCATGAATCACTTTCAACCTCATTATGATGTGTAAGTACAATACACCAATAAAAAATACTTAAAAATAAATAAAGATGGCAGTGGAGGTAGCTTGGGCATTCTGACAAAATTACAAATGAATAAAATAGACATAAAATATACCAGTATGGTGGGGAAATAAAGATAAATCTAAATCATCAAATAAAGTATTTGTATATATATAGTGCATGTGCATATATATACAAATATATATTTGTGTGTGTATCTATAATATATATATATTACACACACACACACACACACACACACACACACACACATATATATATATATGGAGAGAGAGAAGATTTAGCCAAAAATAGCAACTAATAATGTATCAATGGAACCAATAAAATAGACTGATCCCAGATCATAGCATGTTTCACATGCTTTAAGAAGGCATATAGTTTATCATATTATCAATAGTTAACAAGAGAAGTTAAGCAAAAACTTACATGGTTAACTTTTGCTTATTTGTTTTAGAAACATAACTCTAATAGCAATAAGGAATACAGTTTAAAGACAGAAAAAAGAAGGAACCCGTGCATCCATTGGGAAGACTTTACTTAAGCCCAGATGGGAATGAAGAGTGAGCAAAAAAGTCAACACTTGGCTGGGCGTGGTGGCGCACGCTTGTAATCCCAGTACTTTGGGAGGCGGAGACCAGAGGATCCGGGTTCAAGGCCAGCCTCAGTTCGCGCATGCGCACGCACGTGAGCGTTCTCTCTCTCTCCCTCCCTCCCTGTCTCTCTCTCTCTCTCTCTCTCTCTGTCTCTCTCTCTGTCTCTCTCTCTCTCTCTCTCTCTCCGTCTCTGTCTCTCTCTACCTAGTGAGGCCCTCCGCAAATTCGTGAGACCCGGTTTCAAAATAAAGTATAAAAAATAGGGCCGGGGGTGTAGCGCAGAGGTAGAACGCCCCTGGGTTCAATCCCCGGTACTGCAAAAAAAAAAAAAAAAAAAAAGTCAACACTTGGATGTGGCACTTTGGTTGATTGCCATATACCATAGAGGCTAATGTGCAGACTTTACACTAGACTTTCTGGTTCTGCAGCTAGGTCCACCATTATAGAACCATGAGGAAATTAACTCCTCCTGACAAATAGTACTTACTGGATAAGATAATACTCGACAGAATGCATGTAAAAGTACTTGCCCAGTGCTGGGTGTGGTGGTACATGCCTATAATCCCAGTACTTGGGAGGCTGAGACAGGAGGATCTCAGGTTCGTGGCCAGCCTCAGGAACTTAGCAAGGCCCTCTGCAACTTAGTGAAATCCTGTTTCAAAATAAGTAAATAAAATAGGACTGTGGGTGTAGCTCAGAGGTAGAATGCTTCTGGGTTTAATCCAAATACCACACACACACACACACACA
>PVJS01042328.1:0-17557 GCA_004027185.1 Glis glis | reverse complement strand
AGAGAGAGAGAGGGGGAGGGAGGCAGGGAGAGGAGGGAGGGAGGGAGGGAGGGAGGGAGAGAGGGAGGGGGAGAGAGAGAGAGAGAAAGAGAGAGAGAGAGAGAGAAAGAGAGAGAGAGAGAGAGAGAGCGGGCGCGCAAGCAGGAGCGCAAAAGAAAGATTAAAAATTGATTCTATAGAAATCATTTTAGGAAATACTTTTATGCATTACATACAAAGTTCATTGAACGTGCAAAATAAAGCATCTTGATTTTTTCTATTTTCATGCAAGTTTATGAAGCGACACCTCTGTATTTTATGTACAAATGTTAAGTTGTGGACAGTTACCCTGAAGAAAAAGTGCTGTCCCAAATGATAAATTCCATTAAGTTCCTGGGGTTGCTACTTTTGCAGTCTTTTCACCCTTACGTTTGATTGACTTGACATCCAAGAGGGCTTAGTCATGACCGAATCATCACACCAGTATTTCACTGGACAGTAGAAATGCCCCTCTAGAGCACCATGCAGTTTTGTCCAGTTGCTGGCTTCAAGTCTGCAAACAATTTTCAGTGTCTCCATCCCCTCTTCTGGGCTGTCATCAGAGGCTGTACCCTCTGTCTTCTGGTTTCTGGCCAATAGAAACATCCTTCCTCAGCTGCCAATCACTTTTCCCCCAAGGTTTACTTCAACTTGTCTAAATGCTTCTTCTCAGTCTTCCTCTTTGCTCCTGTGCTCTGATTTTCTCAGTTGTTGGAATAGGCTTTAGCCTAGGACACTCCATGCCCCTCAACGCCTGTAGATGTCTGCCCAGCTCAGCAAGCCCAAGTTTTTACCCAGGCCTATAAAGTGATCAAGAGTCTTAACTTTCCCTCAACTCAACTATACTTTTTATTTCTTATTTTACTTGTTGGTGCTGGTGATAGAACCCAGAGCCTCCTGCACACTAGGCAAGTGCTCTATGCCTAAGCTATGCCCAACCCTTGATGATACTTCAACCTTCTTCCTGAGTCCAGGCCTTGAAGCCCTCCCATCTAAAGGAATCCAGATGGCCTAAGTAGAGAGGTCTCTCCTCTCCCTTCCTATAAGGCATTTACTTTAGCAAACTGGAAATTGTAACTGTCCCTTTGAGATAAAAATCTCTTTAAAAGCCCCTTGCTGGGTTTGACAACCCAGGAATATCTTTCTCTAGGACCAGGAGTCCTTCCTTTAAGTAATCAAAGAAGACAGTGCCCCATCTGCCAGTCTCTGTGGGATGTGGGAGCTTAACATTGCAGGCACCTAGGTCCAAAATGTAAAACTACCTCCTATCATGAAGAAATGAGAAAGTTGACTTTTTCTTTGGGTAGGAGCATTTTCCCTGCTTTGATTTTCTTGGTAGCATTTATCACCAAGTTATTAAGCATTTCACTTATTTGCTGAGGTTATTTTTAGTCTCTTCCCACTGGATTATAAGCTTTTTGCTTATAGCTTTTGGCCAGCATGGATTTTTCTCTGCTTGTTCACATCTCTATCCCTGATGACTTGAACCAAGGCTCTACACGGTTGACATTTAATAAATATTTCTTGAACTGGTGAATAAAGGAAGATAGGCAGAAAGGTGAGCACAGTTTTTCCTCTGGTATTCATTAACACAAGCAAATGGGGGCAGATTGAGTTGGGGTTTAATGTGGCAAGGGGCAGGAAGAAGAGTACAGAGAACATTAACACGTCTTTGTACTGAGGAATGCACTGTACTACCAGGCATGTCTGAAGTCCAATGTTTCAGATGCATCTTATGTGTAAATCTTAAGATATAGGTTGATCGTTACTATGTTCAGGAATGTAGGGATGGGGCAATACTTCCCTGATACATATTTCAGAATTCATTCAATTCTACCCATGAAAACACTGAATTATCAACTGCTGCTTGAGTAACTTTATCTCCATGCAAATGATACTCATGAATTACTTATAATAGTATGTATAATATTTATAAATTATTTTATGAAATAAAATAAACATGATTCAGAGAGAAAAAATCCTGTGAATATTTTTTATAGTGTTTCATTATTTTATATGACTATGGGCCTCTGGGCCTGACCCAAAGGTATATAAAATATAAATGGTAAAAATATCACTGCTGCTGTTGACATTGGAAAGAGTCAGTTAATTGATTTGTATCTCCTCTGAAGCAATTAAGATACCGACTTTAAAAAAGGATTCAGAAGACTTGTATCCTTTTTTTTCCTAGCTTTGGAATTTGAACTTGACACCTATGAACATGACCATTTGATCTTATATCGTATACTTTCAGAACAAGATAAATATTCATTTTCAATAACGGACGTGATGAGTCTGACTGTGATGTTGGCTAGGCAAGGACAGGCTGTCATCACGGTGTATACGGGCCACTGTGAAATTTACCTTTAAAAGCGCCAAGGTGGGCCAAGGTGAGTCACCCTCGCAGATGCACTCTCTGAGACCTCAATCAAGCCAAGGATTTTATTTCCCTGATAAATTATAAAAAAAAAAACTAACTCTGTGGCCATAAAATATATTCCTCATTTAATTTTGACTCATGGAAATGTAATAAAACAGCTCCAACTTGTGACCTTAAAATGAATTCTAATTTGGTCTTGACACTAATAAAGAGTGTGCAGCATTCCTAGGTCCTCCCTGCACTGCTTTACAGCCTTTTAAATGTCATTGAGCATTTACCTATGGGATGAGGACACAGAAGATGCTAGAAGAAATAGAGAGATGTAGTCTTCAGATATTCCCTAGGGTTGACATGTCAAGTTGTTCTAGAACCTCTTTAACCTTCAAAAAATTTTAATAATGACTTTCATACCAATGCTTTGAAAATTAAAAGCTTACAGATGATATTTAGTAGAGTGGGATGTATAGAAGCTTCAAAATAGCAGAGGTCTTCAAAAAATGTTTGGAAAAACACTTAAGGATGAAAAGACCATATTTGATAGGATTTGTGGTACTCCTACAGCATCAAGAAAAAGAATGTACAAAGCACAATTTTATCCATGTGAGTTCAGAAGGAACAGATATACATTGAAAGGCCAATAGAAATGGTATCAGGAAGAAAAGAAAAAAAAAACACATATACTTAAGAACCAGTTAATTAGTATAAAAATCTAACCCCTGAAATGAACCAGAAGGCAGTACTTTCATGAAATTCATCCCTGGATAAATTTGTGTGTGTGTGTGTGAGAGCGAGAGAGAGAAAGACAGACAGACAGACACACACACACACACACACACACACACACACACACACACATACACACTGAGGATTGAACCCAGGGGGTATTCTACCTCTGAGCTACATACCCAGTACCTTTTATTTTGAAATAGTCTCACTAGGTTGCTGAGACTGGTCAGAAACTTGCAATCCTCTTGTCTCAGCCTCCTAAGTACTTGGATTAGAGGCATGCACCACCTCGCCTGGCTTCCTGGACAAGTTTGTATTCATGTAACTGTATCTGCTTTAGGAATGAAATGGGGTGGCTAAGTGTTTAAATAGAGAGATTTTTTATTTATGAGGAGTGACAACGGACAACCTTTAGCAAAGAGATTATTACTACTTCTTCATGTCCTCTCATCACTAAATAAAGTAGTGAATCACTAACTGGTTTTGGATTACAAAGGAATAAAAATTAAATACACTCCAGCTTTTATAAAAGTGGCTATAACATCTTGCTATATTTAAAAATATGTCAGAAACTTGTCTGTTTCAACCAACAGGGAATAAAGATTAAAATTCTGATAATCTACTAACTCTGGTAGGCACCATGAGAGGATGATGAGGGTTAGTGGGGAGGATGGTTGTGAGTGACGATGATGATGGTGATGATGGTGGAATACCCTTAATGCCTTTCAGGACAGGTTTGGAAAAAAGGGCAGAGCATTTTTATCAGTGAATAAACAAAACACATGAATTTCTGAACTATGGTCAGATTATAAAGCATTACAGCTTCTCAAATACTGAAATACCATTGTTACTTATCCTATATCCAGAACCAATAAGAGGAAGCTCTCTGAGTCGTGATAATGGTAGTTAGCACTGACTAAGGTCTACTCAGTGCCAGGGGCTTTATAGTTAGCATACCTAATTGGTATCAGAACTATAAATTATTCCTTGCTGCAAAAATACACCATGGATATACTGTACACAATATTCAGGAGGAGAGGTCCTGGAGCAGCTCCCCCTCGACCCTCATCATGATTTAAGTACTTACTAAGGATGGGTGCCATAACCTTCCTGTGCTTGTGTTTCATTATCTCTAAAATGGAAATAATAAACTCCACAGCATGTTGTGGGAATGACTGAGATTTATGTGTGTTCACAGTGTACAACACAGTGCTGGACACACAGCGGCATGGAGTAAATATGGTATCAGTAGCTGACATCACAGAGATGTTGTAGTTTGGCCAGGGGCATGGAGTTAATATTTGGCTGAATTGAATTCATCCATTTCCTCTGCCCTGCATTACCTTACTTTCTTAGAAGGAAAATACTTTTTCTTGAAAAACTGATTGGACATGTTATGAGCTAGCATCATTTAGACAACATGGATGTTCAATGAATTATTTAGACCAAAGTTGCACCTTCCTGGTAACATTTTAGGTAGATTTTATCATCTTTTTTCCTCATATACTGGAAAGTTTCCCTGAATACAATGCATGAAGTGTCCACAATAATGATCATTGGGTGAAAACAAAGTGTGAAAGAGTAAAGTAGTCATTCCAACTTACATGGGTTTATTTTACTTTCATATGGTCTAGTGGTACTGGTAGAAGACATTTTTTTCTTTCCCCAGTCATGTACCCTTCTATCAATCCTTATCTTACTAAAGTTTCCAAGTGGGAACTGGTATCAAGGTGACAATTTTTTGAAGTGTTAACATTCACATCTCTTAGGCAGTAATAATACTTGCTGCTCCTGCCCAATTGTTCAGATCTCTGAATCTCAACTTTCTTTGTGTCATTCTGCAATTTCCACCCAAGGCCTGAAAGTTTTTTTTATCTAAAGAGACCATGGTGACCTGCATTAAATCTAATTTTAGGGTGACATCTGCCTCACTATTTATAAATAAATTCAATACAATTTAGGGAACCATGGCTATGTTCTTAGAAAGATAGTCTATGTTACTTTAAAGACAGGAAAGTATAGGTTAGAGCAGATGAGGAGAGGATACTTAAACACAAAACACATTGCTGATTTCCTAGCATTTCTAGTCACACACTAAAGAAAAAGTGCTTGTATGTATTCTGCTCAAGAAACAATAGTTATGAAAACAAGTAAATCCTTTAGATGTCAATGGGATGTGCTTCCATGATACGAAGCTTGAACTCACAGGAGGCAACGAGGTTGTCACCTGTGTATGATTTCCTAGTCTCTATTTTCTCTTTATGGGCTAGAGAAAGTCAGGAAAATAAAGCATCAAGCTTGTAAGCTAGTAAGAACAAGTGAGCCTGGAAAACACAACAAAGATTTCTTCTGAAAATAAAGGGAGTGTCCTATGAGTTCTTTCTTAGCATGGTGTGAGACACGGTGGGCGGTTGGCCTGTTTCTGGCATTTGCATCAGTGGAAACTGAAAATCCCAATGGGAAGTTAACACAAAGTCCCTTACTGTACTCAGACTATATGAAGCTAGCAAAATTAGATCACTATGTTTCTTCCTTCTTTCCTTTCCTTCCTTTCTGTTTTTTTTTCTTTTGTGTATGTGTCTGTAGTCCTGGGGATCAAATCAAGGGGAGTTCTACCCCTGAGCTACACTCTAAGCCCATTTTATTTTTTATTTTGAAACAGGGTTTTGCTAAGTTGCTGCAGTGGGTCATGAACCTGCAATCCTCTTTTCTCAGCTTCCCATGTTACTGGGATTACAGGCTTGCGCCACAACATCTGACGAGATCAATATATTTCTTAATAGAAATTAAATACTTCCAAAAAGTAGGCACAAGAAGTATATTAGGATAACATTTTAATTATGTTATTTTAAATACCCTTTAAGGTAATTTTCTCTCTTCTCGTACAAAGGGAGAAATCTTTGCTAGCTACTCTTTGAACAGAGAATTAATATCCAGGATATGGAAAGAACTAAAAAAAACTCAATGCCAAAACCAAAAACTCATTCAATAAATGGGCAAATGAACTAAACACACATTTCTTAAAAGAAGTACAAATGGACAACAATTATATGAAAAAACCTTTAACATCTTTACTCATGAAGGAAATGCAAATCAAGACTCCAGTGAGATTTAATTTAACTCCAGTAAGAATGACAATCATCAAGAATACAAAGAACCATAAATGCTGGTGGGCATGCAGGGGAGGGGGAGGAACTCTTACACACTGCTGTTGGCAAAGTAAATTAGCACAACCACTGTGGAGACCAGGAAGGAGCTTCCTCAAAAGGCTAAAAACGGAACCACCATATGACCCAGCTGTACCACTCCTCAGTATTTTTCCAAAAATTATAAAGTCAGAATCCTATAGTGACACAGGCATACCTATGTTTACCACAACACAATTCACAGTAGCTAAGCTATGGAACCCGCCTAGGTGGCCCTCAACAGATGAATGGAAAGGAACATGTGGTATATATACACAATGGAGTCTTACTCAGCCCTAAAGAAAAAAATCCTGTCATTTTCAGGAAAATGGATAGAAGTGGAAAGAATCATGTTAAGCAAAATAAGCCAGACTCAGAAAGACGGGGTCATATATTTTCTCTCATTTGTGGAAGCTAGAGAGAAACAAAAAAGAAAAAAAAATCTTAAGAAAGGAGAAGGAGGCCTTTAGGGAAGAAGAAAGGGATGGGGGAGGGAGGAGGGAAAGGAAAGGGAGGGAGTGGGGCATGAAACGGGTCAAATTATTTTACACGCATGTCTGAGTATGCCACAGGGAAACCCACTATTCTGTATATTAATATGCACCAATAAAAATTAAATTTAAAATGGAAAAAAATAAAATCAGTTACTGAATTCTTATAGGGCATTTGGTGCCTTCCTCTGACAAATTGAATCACAAGTCTTTTGTAATTTAATTTTTAAAAATTGATAAATAATGTAGATATTGTGGAATATAATGTGATATTTTGATATATATATATATATATATGCACACAAATTGTGAAATGATTATGTCAATTTAATTAACATTTATCACTCCATCTACTTATCATTTTTTTTTTGTGCATGGTGCTGGGGATTGAACCCAGGGGCATTCTACCTCTGAGCTAAACCCCCAGCCCTATTTTTTTTATTTTTTATTTTGAAAAAGGGTCTCAATAAGTTGTGGAGTGCCTCACTAAGTAACTGAGGCTGGCCGCGAACCTGCGATCCTCCTGTCTCAGCCTCCCAAGTACTGGGATTACAAGAGTGCGCCACCACGCCCGGCGTTACTTATCATTTTTTTTATAGTGATACCACTTAAAATCCATTTTAAAACAATTTTGAAATATACAATACACTATTCTTTTTAAAAATAGCATTTTGTCTCTTCCAAAATACACTATAGCCAGCAACCACTACGTTTGTGTGTCTGCTGTGAGCAAGACATCATCTTCTCTAACAGGAATTATTTCCAATGAAGGATATATCCAATTAAGTTCATCTCTTTCGTTGAAACTATTTTCAAGAGAAGCTTTGCACACCGTTTCAGGAATGCAAATTCCCTTAGCTATTATGGAAAACAAAATGGAAATTACTAGAAAAAAAGATAGAGCTACCATATGATCTAGCAATTTCGCACTTGGCTTTATATCCAAAGGAAAAGAAGTCAGTATGTTGAAGAGACAACTACACTCCTATGCTATTCACAGTGCCAAGAAATGGAAACAACCTGTGTCTATCAGTTGATGAATGGATTAAAAAAAAGGGGGGCATATAAGAAATAAGTTGGCAAAAATAAATTTAGTCTTGAGGGCTATTGCAATACTGAATATTAATTGTCTAAAACAGTTTTCTAGAAAGTTTAATCAATTCTTACACATTCCTGTTAGTTTATGAAGATGGTCTGCTACCTTATGAAACATACTTAATATTTTGTGTGTCCTCATCAACATGTCAAATAAAACGGGTTCCCTTCTGCAAAAAAAAAAAAAATATTCAAACCATTTTCCTGCTGCAAAGATTTCAAAAAGTCTGGCACCTAATTATAGATGATTTGATTTCTTGAAAAAGCACAAGGCCGTGCCAAGTAGTAGCATATGGTGAAACTTTGGAGTGACACATCAAAGGTAATATTCTTTATGTAAATTCAGAAAATCAGGCATAAGTACATTTTCTTGATGCACAAAAGGAAAGGATGAGGACGACGCCTCTCCGTGGATCATTTTCCAGCTGACACTCTATGTTAATTGTTCATAAAACTGAAAAGATAGCTTTTAAGGACTGGCACAATCTTAAAATCTAGTTAGCTCTACAACTACTTTCTGCAGTTTGGCTGACTTTTGGGAGAATCTGCTTGGTCACAAGGGTTGGCCAGGGCCTCCATGGGCAAGGGGAGTCCGTGGATGTGATGGGAGGGGACGCAGCGCTGGCAGAGGCGGCCCTCAGGAGGTCACACTTTTCTTACTGTGCACAAAATTCAAAAGCAGGGACACAAAGCAGTACCAGAGTAAAACCCAAAAAGCAAACCACTGGAGTTCATAGCAGAAAGGAAAGACTGGCAGGGTATGTACTAAACTTTCCTCTTTAGCTATTAATTAGGAGAGTAGTTCAGTCTTTAGTGAGTAAGTAAACAAGGATAATCAATATCTTACATACTACATTTTATACTTAATGGTATATGCTTAAATGAATCATTCATTGCCTTCTATATTTTCTCATAGCAAATGTGTTCCTTCTTGCTTCCAATGTCCCAAATGAAAGAACCTTTTAGGAATGGAGTAGGAGCTACAGTGATTCCCTGTGGGGTCAGTTCACCTTGGTGGTGTTTTGGTAGGTGGTAGGGACAACTCTCTACTGAATCTACCTGTTTCCTTGATGTTCTTGGTGCATCAAGGGCCTGGACATGGCAAGGCAAAAAGCTACAGCAATCCCAGTACTTGGGAGGCTGAAACAGGAGGATTGCAGGTTTGAATCCAGCCTCAGCAATTTAGCGAGGCTCTCAGCAACTTAGAGACCCTGTTTCAAAATAAAAAATAAAATAGGGTTAGGGGTGTAGCTCAGAGGTAGAATGCCCCTGGGTTCAATCCCCAGCACCACACACAAGCACACAGAAAAAAATAAATAAAAATAAAAAGCCATAGAAAACTTTGCTGAGATCAGCTTTGTGTCTTTTGTTTGTCATGCCAACCTGAAAAAAAAATCTGCCTAAATCTCACCAAAATAATTTAAATTTTGTATGAGAGGATGCAACTCAAGTCTGGTATTTTTCTTCAGTGTGAGTCAGTGAAAAGCATTAAAAATTCAAAGTCCCATTAGATTGTCACTGCTGCACACATAACCCTTTCTCGAAAAGAATTAACTCCCAAATCCCAACACATTTCGGATCACATAAGGCCACTATATTCTGTTTTTAATGATTTCTTCCACGTCTCTTAGCTGAGTAGCTAAGAAGCAGATGGTTATAAACCAGCAGTTCCATTCCACAATGACTGAGTCAGCTAGAAATGTAAGTGGTTCCAACTCTGTTCAAGTTGTCTTTTGTATTGTACAATCAGTAAGCCAAAATGCACCCTATTATCCCCAAAGTAATGGACTGCTCATAAAAGCGCTGGACTGACATCACTGGAAACTGAAGGATTTTGTTTACCCACAGACCATGGAGCGCTGGATGGCAGCAGTGGGGGAATTTTCTAATGTCACATCCTAATTTATCTTTTTAAATGCAATAAAATTGATTTTCTCCTTTGTCCTAGATATATGCCAGCTGTCATTTTGGATTATATGGGCTATATTCCCAACGACGTGACATACTTGACTATACAACTGATCTAACATCATCAAAATCTATTGTTTTACTGTTATCCTTTTATGAAGTCGGTTCTATTGCCACAAACCCAAGAAAGCTCTACGGTCTGGGGTGGGGAGCTGAAGTGTAGAACCTCCCTAGGAGTGACCTTTTCCCTTTTCCTGGTTCTTAAGTTGGTGAGACCTTCCAAAATTAACCAGTCCACATGGTTCAAAGGATTTCCTGGTAAGGAGATAAGAATGCTTGTTTAAAAACCTGATTGGAATGCTTCTAGTGAAATTACACACACACACACACACACACACACACACACACACACACACACAATGCATATGTGTATGCATAGATATTTCTTTGTTTTTATTATCATGTTGCTAAAACACAGTAAGCTTTATTCACTTCAATCTAAATGCAGATTTTTTGGTCTAGTGTCTAAAGATTGAACATAGATATAAAACTAATTTCTAATGCTTATAGGTTATTTGCTGTAAGTTGGAGATAATACATGTTTTGTAATTGCACATATTTACCAAGAGGGCAGATCTTAAGAGTTCTTGACACAAGGAAATGATAACTATGTAGGTGACAGATCTGTTGATTAGCTTGGTCATGGAGACTATTTCATAAAGTATAGATATATCAAAGCACTAAGTATCACAATTTCTGTTTTTTGCAGTACTGGGGATTGAACCCAGGGGCATTCTACCTCCGAGCTACGCCCCCAGCCCTATTTTTTATTCTTTATTTTGAAACAGGGTCTCACTATGTTGCGGAGGTCCTCACTAAGAAGCTGAGGCTAGCCGTGCACCCAGATCCTCCGGTCTCGGCCTCCCAAGTACTGGGATTACAAGCATACGCCACCACGCCTGGCCACAACATATACAGTTCTTATTTGTCACATTATTACTTTAGAATGAAAGGCTGGAATGCATGCCTGTCTCCTTTCATTTTGAATGCAAGGTTGATTTTTTGACAGAATCTTTTCTGAATGACATGTGGTAGGAAAGATTATGGGAAGACCAAGAAGCAGAAAAATATAATATTCTGAAAAGTTGTTTCAAAGAAAAATGAGTAATAATATTATAAGATAAAATGTTATAAAGGTGTTTTTAAGAAAAATGAGTAATAATATGGTAAGATAAAATATAAAAATATGATTGAAAGATACAAATGATTATGGGGAAAGGTGTTACTTTAGAATATAATCTCGATATAAAGATAAAGAATTTGGGAAATATAATTTGAACAAACTAAAATATGATTAACTGATAGATATTTCAGATACAAAGTAATACTTTAAAAATCTGAAGAGTCTGAAGAGAGAGCCTACAGAATGGGAGAAAATCTTGGCCAGCTACTCCCCTGATAGAGGACTAATATGTAGAATAAATGAAGAACTAAAAAAACTTAACTCTAAAATAAAGTAACTCAATCAAAAGCTGGGCCATTGAACTGAATTGACACTTCTCAAAAGAAAAATACAAATGGTCAATAAATCTATGAGGAAATGTTCAACATAATTAGCAATCAGATAAGTGCAAATCAAATCTACTCTGAGATTCCCTAACTCCAGTTAGAATGGCAATCATCAAGAATACAAACAACAATAAATGCTGGTGAGGATGTGGGGAAACAGGAACTCATATACACGACTGGTGTAATTGTAAATTAGTACAACCATTATGGAGATCTGTATTGAGGTTCCTCAAAAGATTGGGAATGGAACCACCATATGACCCAGTCATACCACTCCTTGGTATCTTCCCCAAAGAATTAGAATATTATAGTGATACATGCATATGCATGTTTATTGTAGCATAATTCACTATAGCCAAATTATGGAACTATCCAAGGTATCTGTCAACAGATGAATGGATAAAGAAAATGTGATGTATACAAACACCGGAATTTTACGCAGCCATAAAGAACAAAATTATGTCATTTGCAGGAAAATGGGTAGAACTAGAGAATATTATGCTAAGTGAAATCAGCCAGTCTCAGAAAGTCAAGGGTCATGTTTTCTCTTACATGTGGAAGTTAGAGGGAAAACAGGGAACAAAAGGGATTTCAATTAATTGAGAGAGACCAGTAGAATAATGGAAAGAGATCGGGGGATGGCGGTGTGGAGGGGAAAAGGTAGCTCGAAGAAGGAATGAGCTCAAATAATGTTACATCCACACATGAAGGCATCACTAACAATATCAAGAACGTGTATGGAGAGGGAGGATGGGGTACAGGGTGAAATGTGGAGGGAAATACTAAATAATATGTGCACATATATTTGTATCACTTTGAACCTCACTATGATGGGTAAGTATTATGAACCAATAAAAGTATAAAAAACCTTAAGAAACTCATTATAAATTTACTGATATGTTGAGATTTGGGATTTGCCCCACTCTTTAAAAAATTTAATGCGAGGGCATTATTTCAATTCATGAATATTCCATTACATATTTTGAATGGAAAGACCTATAAAATATTTTTGTTATGTTACAGAATAAATCCAATACTTCAAACACATATTTGGAAAATTAATTAGGTTTCTCAGACTATAAACACTACCCATCTTAAACTATTTCAACATAAATTTTCAGGTTTTATATGCTGTTGAAAATAGACATAGTGGAATTTTTCTTTTCTTTTTCTCCCTCACCACAGTGTGCAGAATCTATTAATCAAACTGTTTCCAATGTCTAAGTCGTCTACTCCTTCAGTTAGTAGGGTGTTTCCCTCTCCCCCCTCCCATCTCCCTCAGTTAGGTCGCCTTCTTCACTCATCTAAGGTTTCTCTTCCTTTGTCTGGAGTCCCTCCTATGTCCAGTTTTCTCCCTAGCTTCCACATATTAGGGAGAACATCTGACCCTTCACTTTTTGTGAATGACTAATCTCACTAAGCATAATGTTCTCTAATTCCATCCATTTCCCTGAAAATGTCATAATTTTATTCTTCTTTATTGCTACATAAAATTCCCTTGTGTACATATCCCATAGTTTTGTAATCCATTCATCTGTTGATGGACATCTTGGCTGGTTCCATAGTTTGGCAATTGTGAATTGTGTAGCTATAAACATAGATACGCATGCATTAGTCTGGTAATTTGGTTTCCATTCTTTTGGGTAGATACTTAGAAGTAGTATTGCTGGGTCATATGGTAGGTTCATTCCCAGTCTTTTGAGGATCCTCCACTCTGTTTTCCAAAGTGGTTGCACTAATTTGCAATCCCACCATCAATGTATTAGAGTTCCTACTTCTCCACATCCTCACCAGCATTGTTGTTGTGTTTTGAATGATTGCCATTCTAATTGAGGTTAGATGAAATCTCAGGGTAGTTTTGATTTGCATCTCTCTGATTGCTGATGATGTTGAACATTTTTTCATACATTTACTGGCCATTTGTATATCTTCTTTTGTAAAGTGTCTATTTAGTTCACTTGCTTGTTTGGGGAAAATGGTCTTTTTGAAAAAGAATAATAACTATGTCATTATAACAAAACCTAGTTATCAGTTTTACTCAGTCATATAGTAATTCCCAATTCAACACATCTTTATTAGCACCATGGTACTAAAAATTAAATGAGCAAGACAACACAATCATGTCTTCATGGAGCTTAACTTCTGGCAAAGGAGAGGGACTTGGGACAGAGTACATGAATCCCAGTGCAGGGTGCTATGGGGTCTCTAAGCAAGGTAAGGGAGCAGGAAATGGGAGACACTTGTGCTGAAATTGAAGTAAATATGGGAGACGACCAGGCGGCGTGTCAGTGTTGAGGTCTTGGTAGGCAGGCAAGGCAGCTTACTCCAAGTTTCCATGTTAGGAAGAAGGCAAGACATGCAGAATCCTCAAGCTCACAAAACATGCACAAGCCACAGAGGCGCATTGGGGATACTATTTATATTGAAGATAATTACTGTTTTTTAATTTTTCCCTGGGATTGTTAATTTCTATGTGCTACAAACGTGCCTTTTCTGCAACTCTCTCCCCACTCTACCTTATTTTTGACTTAAAAATACGTCATAGACAACCTTAAGATAGAAATCTAACTTGTTATTGAACATTTTATTGAGGTAATTGCAGACACACATGTGGCTATAATAAATACTAAAGAATAGTAGAGAGGATGAGGTATTCTGGTATACTTCGTCCAGTTTCTTCCCATGGCAATATTTTGCAAAATTTTAGTGATCATATCACAACCAGAGTATTGCCATCGAGAGTTCATGAATCTTATTAAAATTCCCCAGTTTTACATGTACTTATACTGTGTGTGTGTGTGTGTGTGTGTGTGTGTGTGTGTGTCCCGCTAAGTTGCATGGACCAGCTTTGAACTTGCAGTCCTCCTGCCTCAGCCTCCCAGGTAGCTGGGATTACAGACCTGTGCTACCACACCAAGCTACTATATCCACGGGTTTTACATCAACAAATTCCAACAACCAACTGGGTTTGGGGGCACACTCCTGTAATCCCCAGCACTTGGGGGGCTTAGGCAGGAGGATCACAGGTTCAAGGTCAGACCAGGCAACTTAGTGAGATCCTGTGTAAAATAAAATGATAATTAAAAAAAGGGCTAGAGGTGTAGCACACTGGGAGAGCATGCTGGGTTTAATCCCCAGTACTACACACACACACTAACACACACACACACACACACACACACACACACACACACACCTGAGTGTACGCCCATGTGTGCGCACCCACATTTCAAATAGCCACAGATTGAAAATATTCATTATAAATTCATTATAAATATTCATTATATCTGTATTGAACACGTACATAACTTATTTTCTGTCATCATTCCCTAAAGAGTACAATAGAATAATTATTATTTACCTAGCATTTACACCATATTGGTATTATATGTAACTCAGAAATGACTTAAAGTGTACAGGAGGGTCAGGCGTGGTGGCACATGTCTAGAATCCCAGTACCTGAGAGGCTGAGACTCTGTCCTCAGAGGCATGTGGTAACTTAGATCCTGTTTCAAAATAAAAAATAAAAAAGGGCTGGGGGTGCAGTTTAGTGGTAGAATTACCCTGGGTTCCATCCCCAGTAAAACACACACACACCATACATGAGGATGTGTGTAGGTTATATGTAAAGATTGTACCATTTTATACAAGAGATTTCAGCATCTACCGAGGGGCAACTGTATATTAAAGCATACTGTTAACATGGGAGGAATTTCTATTTTAATGTTATGTTTTCCTATCCAAGGAAATGACCCTTTTTATGTTTCTAAAGATGTTTTAGTTTCTTTTATGTAGCACCCTTCCTGATAAGCTCTCTCCTGAATATTTAAAGCTCTTGCTGTTTATGGCATAACAGTATAACTTTTTTTTTGCTAACTTTTAAACTTAAAATTAAAAAAAAATTTAAAATGAGGAAATATCAGATTTTATTGGGCTGGCTCCGTAAAACACATTGGAGTGCATTCCTTTATGAGTTTTAAAAGTTCCAAATATTACAAAGATATTATTGGTATTGAAGTAGAATTCTGATAGGGAAAATTCTGGTCTTTGTGTTCCTTCTTTTTACAGTAATTGATTTTTAATCATCTTTTTAATCTTCAGTCTGAGAGCCAAGGCATAGACGAGTGATTGGCACTTACTAGGTGCTTAATAAATATTAATTAAATGAACAAATATGAGAATGATGGACAGGATGCTGATGTTAAAATAAAAGAAAGAGAAAGCAAAATTTCCTGTGTGAAACAGGACTTGGGTAGATCTAATCTTACACACTGCAGGTTGAGGCCTGGGCCCTGAACCTCCATACCCTGTCTCTGGAATTTGAGGGTTTCTGCATGGAGCCACAAAGACAGCTCAGTAGATCAAATGTCAGACCCGCTAACTTCTCGTGGGTAAGGGTGGGTTGTTTTCTGTTTGTTACAATATGTGTTACTTGCTCAAAATGCCCCAGGTGTGCGGTTCTGGGTTTTGTGGCTGAGACACAAATTCACAGCATGTTCAGGGATCCATCTGGTCTAAACACGTCACTTCCCTGGGACTTAGGGGAAAGGGCAATTAATACAAATATTCTATGGCCCCGGTCTAGAGCAATAAAGCTCTGTTTCTCTGACCCTGGAGTGTTTAGTCATTTGCTAGGCCTCTATGAATGAACAACAAAGGAAAGCATCAATGTTTTATAGATTTCACTGGACAGACCTTGCATCTACTTTGTTAAATTTACTCCTATTTTATTATTTGGATGCTGTCGTCGATGGGATTATTGTCCTTTTACAAAACCCAGTTCTGTGTCCATGTATGTCTCTATCACTCTGAACTTTGTTATGATGGGTGCTGACAATGCACCAATAAAAGTCTATTAAAATTTTAAAATAAAAATGTTAATCAATACATAAAAACAAAAATGGCACATATAATGAGGTGACCATGCGATGTTTTGATACACGTATGCATTGTATAATGTTTAAATCAGGGTAAACAAATCTATCTTCTCAAACATTTATCATTTATGGTGAAAACATTCAAAATACTTCTAGGTTTCTGAAATATTCAATACATAATTGTTGTATCTTGTCACCCTCCTGTGCAACAGTACACCAGAAATTCTTGCTCCTACCTAACTATAACTTAGTACCCATTGATCAGTCTCTCTCTATTCCTCCCTTCCCCTCCTCTCCCCAGCCTCTGGCTATCACTATTCCAACCTCAAATTTATGCCAACATTTTATTTATTTACTTACTTACTCATACGTTTTGTGATACTGGGGATTGAACCCAGGGGCATTCTACCTCCAAGCTACACCCCCAGCCCACTTTTATTTTTATTTTGAAAGAGGATCTTGCTAGGTTGATGAGAGTCTCACTACTTGCTGAGGCTGTCCTTGAACCTGCAATCATCCTGTCTCAGCCTCACAAGTACTGGGATTGCAGGCATGTCCCACCACGCCTGACTATGCGATCAACATTTTAGATTCCACATATGAGTGAGGTCGTGTGGTACTTGTCTTTCTGTTCCCAGCTTATTTCACTTAACACAATGATCTCCAGTTCCATTCGTCTTGTTGCACATGCATGATACCGTTTTATTCTTTTTTATTTTACTAAGTAGTATTCCATATGTACCACATTCCTTTATCCATTCATTAGCTGGTGAACTTTTAGGTTGTTTCTATTTCTCAGCAATAAATGTGGGAGTGCAGATGTCTCCTTGATATATTCACATCATTTCCTTTGGATATACACCCAGGAGTGGGGTTGCTGGATCATGTGGTAGTTCTTAGTTTTTTGAGGAACTGCCATACTGGCTACATGAATTCACACTCCCACCAACATCCTGCAAGGGTCCCTTTTCTCCACATCTTCACCAGCACTTATCTTCTGCTTTTTTGATAATAGGTGATATTTCATTATGGTTTTGATTTGCATTTTCCTGATGATTCATGATATTGAGCATTGTTTCATGTAACTGTTAGTCACTTGTGTGTCTTCTTTTGACATGTATTTACTTTGGTCTACTGCCCATATTTTAATCAGTTTATTTACTTCTCTGCTGTATTGTGATTTGGGAGTTTCTTATTTACCCTTAATATCAACCTCTTGTATGATTTGTATTTGTATGATGAATACTTTTTTTTTTTTTGCAGTACCGGGGATTGAACCCAGGGGCGTTCTACCTCCGCGCTACACCC